>JAUCBJ010009090.1:90410-135082 GCA_032718475.1 Nemertoderma westbladi | reverse complement strand
TTAATCCAAAATTTCAAAATACAAGATACGTGTTGTGAATCATACCAGTAACAACCGAGTAGAGTTGAGTTATGAATTTACAACCCAAAGACGCTTAAATGAATGTGTGAAGTACTGGTACATGGTTTAACTTGGTTTATCACTAAGAAGGGGGGGTCCAAACGGTGGTTAAGGTTAAGGTGGATTCACGACTGCATGGTGGGCCCTGGACACTGTCCAGGGCCCACCATGCAGTCGGACAGGGAATACGGACACCCAGCCATGATCATCCGGCAGACCTTAAGGGGAATAACATTGGGTGGCCTACTGGATAACCCTGTCAGCATAAAGACCTTCGCGAACAAGGTTGAGAAGGCGTTAATCGGGCTAAAAACGCTAGACACTCCATACGAACTCAACGCATCTAATAATATCACCACGATAGCGCAGGCACTGCCGATCTGGCTGCGCAACAAATGGAGAAAGATTGCCTTCTCCACCCGGGAGAAGAAAGGTGCGGAACTGGGCCTAGAGGATATGTCGAACTTCCTCAATTACGAAGCGGAGTTGATCACGGACCCAGTCTAGAGCGAAGATAGTCTGGGGAAGGGGCCAAAGACCGAATATAACAGGCCGAAACCAGAACACAATGCGGCAAATGCACTACCAAAACTTAGACAATCGCTGCCAACACAGGGGACTGCAAGTCCACATGTAGCAGGGGGTAGGGCCACACCATGGAGTGGAAAGGGGCAAAATAATAACGATGAATAAAATTAAAACAAGTATAGGCTACAGTGGATTATTATTATGGCTGACAAACACAGCACCATAAATATTAGTCATTGTCGGGTATCGATTACCCAAAATCACTTTGCTGAAGCAACTGAAGAACCGAGATGGGAGATAACTGCGGTTCGGAGCCGCAGACAGGGCCGTCAAGGGGGACGCGGTTACAGACGCATCAAGAGAGCGCCATACAGCGCGGCTCGGCGCGGGACATACGGCGCGGGACCGACAAACAGCACGGCATTTTACCAATATAGTTGGCTATGCGAGATTACCAATAATAATCTTGCCTCATAACCAACTCGGGGGGGGGGGGGGGGGGGCGACACGCGCCCTAAGCCACAGAGAGAGGTGAGAGGTCAAACCACCTCAGAGGGACAACCCAGCTAGTGGAGGCTAGCAGCAGGGGGTAACACCAAGAGGGAGGAGTGGCAAGGCGAGAATTAATAGTTGAGCCAATAACTGGCAAGCAAGTAGATTGGGAGGATAGCAGCGCATCCATTGGGTACCAAAGGCCACAGTAGTGTAGAGCTGAGACCAATATGTATCAATTATATAATTACTCTATTTGCTGATTTACCAGTCAGTTGATTCTCACACAGGTAAGTCAGGTAAGTCTGGTAAGTCTATTAAGTAATTGGGAAGTCAGTAGTGTATCTGGTAAGTCCATTAAGTATTTGGGAAGTCGGTAGTGTAACTGGCAAGTCCATTAGTAATTGGGAAGTCGGTAGTGTAACTGGTAAGTCCATTAAGTAATTGGGAAGTCGGTAGTGTAACTGGTAAGTCCATTAAGTAATTGGGAAGTCGGTAGTGTAACTGGCAAGTCCATTAAGTAATTGGAAAGTCGGTAGTGTAACTGGCAAGTCCATTAAGTAATTGGGAAGTCGGTAGTGTAACTGGTAAGTCTATTAAGTAATTGGGAAGTCAGTAGTGTATCTGGTAAGTCCATTAAGTATTTGGGAAGTCGGTAGTGTAACTGGCAAGTCCATTAGTAATTGGGAAGTCGGAAGTGTAACTGGTAAGTCCATTAAGTAATTGGGAAGTCGGTAGTGTAACTGGTAAGTCCATTAAGTAATTGGGAAGTCGGTAGTGTAACTGGCAAGTCCATTAAGTAATTGGAAAGTCGGTAGTGTAACTGGCAAGTCCATTAAGTAATTGGGAAGTCGGTAGTGTAACTGGTAAGTCTATTAAGTAATTGGGAAGTCAGTAGTGTATCTGGTAAGTCCATTAAGTATTTGGGAAGTCGGTAGTGTAACTGGCAAGTCCATTAGTAATTGGGAAGTCGGTAGTGTAACTGGTAAGTCCATTAAGTAATTGGGAAGTCGGTAGTGTAACTGGTAAGTCCATTAAGTAATTGGGAAGTCGGTAGTGTAACTGGCAAGTCCATTAGTAATTGGGAAGTCGGTTGTGTAACTTGTACGTCCATTAACTAATTGTGAAGTCGGTACTGTAACTGGTAAGTCCATTAATTAATTGAGAAGTCGGTAGTGTAACTGGTAAGTCAATTAACTAATTGGGAAGCCGGTAGTGTAACTGGTAAATCCATTAACTAATTGGGAAGTCGGTAGTTATTATTATATTATATTTATTTAATCCGGTTCATAAATAGAATCAAACCATAATACATACCCACGTAAATTAAGTAGCACAATGTAGATGTAAATGTAATATAAATGTATTTAATTAGTTAATCTCCTACCCCAAATCGATTCAGCCATATTCTGGAACTATGCAATGTGCACATATTAACCATTAATACAATATTGTTATTAGTCTTGTTTACCCTATTGTATAAACTTTGTATGGAACAATATCGAATATGAATGAAGCAAGGTAAATTATTGGTACCAAAAAATAAAGACATACTAGCACGGAAAGGTAACTTGAAAAATATACGTGCAGCCGAATTATAAGCAACCTTCAGTCGATTATACACAAACTCAGAATAATTCAAAGACGACCATAAAGCATTACAATATAGTGGAGTGATATATGACCTAAAAAGTGTAAGTTTCACGGAGTTCGTACAGTTACCAAATTTCCTACATAATGTATTTGCACGTGCATATAAGCCTCTAGTTACATTCTTGATATCGTAATCATCATCTCTACTTTCATGAATGACGTGCCCTAAGTAAATATACTTATCGGTTCTAGAAATTACTCTATCGTGTAAGTACATAGGTGCCATATTAACTAGGTTGCTCGAACGGTGATTGAAAAACATAACCTTTGATTTCTTTAGGTTAAACAAAATACTGTGGCTGATACTGTAATCAAAACACGTATTTATTAGTAATTGTAAACCTACGGCAGAGTTAGATAATAAACAGATGTCGTCAGCATACATTAAATGGTTAATTCTGTACCCGTCAAACATGCATCCAACATTAGTGCACAGAAGTTTATCCGATAAGTTATCCATATACACATTAAATATATACGGACTTAGAATACCGCCTTGTTTTACACCATTTGTTACATGAAACCTATCAGTTAATGTAGACCCCCATTTGACCTGTAGAGTTTGAAACCTATACCAGTAAATTAGAGTCCTAATAATAAATAGCGGTATATTTCTATCCAATAACTTATGAAAAAGCGTATCATGCACAATTCGATCAAAAGCTTTACTAGCATCAAGAAAGCATACGTAAACGGATGAGTCATTGTGTAAGTAGTAATCAATGATCTCTTTTAAACTATAAACACATAATTCGGTACCACTTTTGGACTTAAACGAAAACTGAAAATCACTTGTAATTAGATATGTTTCTATACGAGCAAATAATATACAGTCGGGGTCTCAAAGTGCATCTGTTCTTTGAGATTTTCTCAAAGTTTTTCTAAAAGTGTCTAAAAGTCATTACATTACTCCCAACGGCCGCTTTGAATTCTTGTAGACACTTTTAGTTGGGAATCTCAAAGTGATTTCCTGCTTTTAGGCACTTTGAATTCTTTGAATTCTTTGAGAAATGTCACTTTGAGTTAGTTTGCGGCACTTTTAATTCTTTGAGAAAATAAACTCCGAGGTATTCCTGATTGACAGCTCGTATGGTAAGTTAACTGAGAGGCAAAGGCATTCTCGGGGAACAATATTATGCGGGCAACAAAGTGATACTTGTGTGCTGGCCAGTTGTTGCATAGAAGCTATATTCCCATTAATTTATCAAATTGAGGTTCCTGAGGTCATTACGGGATGGGTTTTCGGTCGCAAGTACAAATTGAATTTACGGCACCCTAAAGTCTTTCTAAAAAACATTCATTCAAATAATACATGAAACATAATTAGTGAAACAAGATTAATGCTTGACAAGATTGATTATTTTAATAACATAATACAATATCAGATTAACAATTAATATAATAGAAACTGCACTGTAGTATCTCTGTGTATACGCAGTTTCATTATAATGACCTAAAGAACCCCTGTTGGGAGAAAGCTTGTAATAACAAATGTTATTCATTTCATTAGTCACCTCAGGTCAAACCGTACTACCTTAGCTGTTTAATTACAGTTTAACTACGGTGACGAGAGCGCGAGAATTCCTTCTTAAAAACGAAGAAAGGCTTTCGACTTTCAAGTACGATAGAACGGCTACAATCTTGTGTTGTTTTAGCTTAATAGAGATATTAAAATATCCCCTGCCGCTGGCGTTTATATTTGAGCATATTTTAAATGTTTGCCTTATATTCAATTGATGTGTACCGCCTTCTGGCAAAGCGGCACCCAGTTTAAACTATCAATCACAGCTAGTGAGTAGCGACCCACGGACGGCGACCTTCAAACAAACAGGTGCAGAGTCGGAAAGAACTGTCACATGCTTTGCTTGGCTTGTGGTAACATTTGATTACATAATAGATTTTGGCAGACTGGGCGGTTGCTCTGACAATATGCATTGCGCACCAACAATGCCTAAAACATGTAAGGGAACAGCCAATTAGTGCGCTTGAATCATTTATCTTTATTCCTGCCTCTATCGTTATTCTTTACTTTGTATAACCAAATTTACAGTGCGGCAAAGTATGGCTGGTTGACCATTGAAATGCATTGGAAAAGGAATTCGGCGTTCACGTGGGCTAAACAAATTTAAACAGTACAGTTTTAGCACTATACATTAATATAGATAGGGCAACAGACAAACTGTCTATGACACAAATACCAACACATTCCGATATCCCGCAATTATGGCGTCTCTAAAGAGTCCAAATATAAATAAATAAAATCCTCTATGAAACAATAAAAATACCTACAAAAAATACTGCTTTATTAAATATTAGTTACTGCAGTAACATATAACAATTACTGCAGTAACAAATATTTATTACTGCAGTAATCAATATTAATAAATAATTGAATAACAATTTCTACTGCAGTAACAAATTATTTGTTACTGCAGAAAAAGACAATTTTTTATTACTGCAGTAAGTTTAATTCTTACTTTCAGTAACAAATATTTATTACTGCAGTATTTTTTGGAGGCATCTTTATTGTTTCATAGAGGTTTTTATTACTTATATTTTACCCTATAGTCAAAGTCAATATACCCCATACCATAGCCAGCTTCAGGCAGGACTGTATGAAATGACTGACAGTACTACTTTGAAATCTTTGAGGACACTTTGTCATTTTCTTGGACCACTTTTAGAAATTTGAGACACTTTTAGTTCTTTGAGAAAATCTCAAAGAACAGATGCACTTTGAGACCCCGACTGTATATTCGAATATCTTACTGAAAATATCTGATAACGCAATTGGTCTATAGTTACATTTATCATCAATTGTATTATTTTTATCCTTAATTATGGGTACAACTACGCTATGGATTATGCTCTCGGGAAGAAAGCCATGCACATTAATTGCACTTAACACGATAGCCAGCATAGTATTCAGTATACTACATTCACCAAAAATGAAATGTTCGGCACTAATACCATCGGGTCCAGCTGATTTACCAGCTTTCAGATTTGAAATAGCACAACTAATTTCTAACGGACTAATAATCATATCTTGTGAAAAAATAATATCCGATAAACGCTCATCAACACTACGCACATGAAAATCATTATTAACACCATTACAATTAAATAAATCCGAATAAACCGTTTTAAACATATTACCGATTTGTTCTGCACCAACAGCACCACTAACAACATTTGGTAGTGGTACATTAATATTATTTTCCTTTTTGACATTTTTCCAAAAATCCCGACTATCTTTTTGTAAATGTGAAGTTGCCAGTTTATCTGCCTTAAAAGCAGCCTTATTTCGTTTGCACTGACGTAAGGCACGTTTGAATGTCGCCTTACCTACAAGATTCTGGCGATGCAGCTCACCCTGATGTGGCGAGCCTGCATCTCGCCACTGTTTAAAAAGTACACGGGAAAGTTCGTACTTTTCACGAACTGTGTCGTTCCATCCCGGAATATTATGGGTATTCTGGGATTCACTATTAATTGCCTTTGGAATCCATTTATTTGCACAATCGCTAATTTTATTTTCAATTGATTCCCAAAGATTCGTAATACATGTAGTATGATCCGTGTTTCGACATGTTGCATTAGTACAAGTTAAAACATCTGGAATCTGTATACCACACAAGGCGGCGTCGAGATCCGTACGATAATTTTGTAGATCACCTAAAGTCGCTTTATCCCACAATAACCTCTTAGTTCTGATGGACTCAGACTGTGATTGTTGAAAATTTTCCGAGTTAATACTAATAGGTTCAATACAAAGACTAAGCAGAAGCGGCATATGATCCGTAACTGTTAAGTCATAGTCTATATATATATCTCGTAAAATACTATTACAACTAGGTGTTACCACAACATGGTCAAGCCATGAACTCGTGCCATATGCAGCACTAACAAAAGTAAACGTTGAGTTACTTAAATGATCAACATCAAAAATATTGAGATTAAAATCTCTGCACCACTCAGTTAGTTCATTAAAAAACATTCTTCCTGGTGCCGCATTAAAATCTCCAATAATACAACAACCAGTTGATGGTGTTGACTCAATCAGTGAGCGTAACCTACCTAGGTATTCTAAATATAAGTCCATATTATCATTCGACTCATATGGTAGATATACATTAATTATCAGTATTTTATCACCATTTACACCATTAATATAAAACGGCATCACTCTAGGGTCCTCAGAGTGAATACGCTCTATAGCTGGAACCAATTCTTGTCTCACTAGAATAGCTAAGCCGCCATAAGGGCGACCAACTCGCAAACTTAATGTTAGATCGACTGGAGATGACCCGTACGGTACAAATTCCTTATGTATAGTGCTAAGAAACGCGAGTTCTTGTTTAGGCAACATGTGTTCTTGTACCAGTATTATATCAGATCTTTCACACAAATTACGGACTACTAAAAGGCAACTGGTAAGTCCATTAAGTAAATGGGAAGTCGGTAGCTGAATAGCTGTCGAACCATTTTAACTGACATGTGCTCATAGGGAACGTCTCTAAGCTGACATTCGGATGCCCTATGGCCCTTAATATTACAATACGTGCACTGTGCCACGAAACGCCAGCAAGTGTAGAAAGTGTGCGAACGTTAATCCCCACACCAGTTACATACCAAATCCGGTAGAGATATATGCTTCGCTCCGCATTTCTTTGCGTGGTGGCCAGTTGCCCCGCATCTGCCGCAAATAGTGTTGGCAGGGTACCAAACTTGCTCATAGATGAGATCTCCGATGGGGCGAGCACTACCGTCCACGTGATAATTCTCATCATCCGGGTCCGTCGGTATGTTCGTCTCCGTAGGTTGTACACAAACCATGGCATCGCTTTTCTCCAACTCGCGTATCTCAGTTCGCGTCTTCCTCGGAAGGTTCTCCTCTATCTCTAGAGTTGCCGCAACGGTTCGTCTAACATCGCAAACTCGGTCGGATCCACATTGTCGTGATGGGCGGTAGGCTTGCGAGCCTTCCAGGATCCTTCCGGGCCTTTGAATTCCGCGTGGCATTCCCCGTCATAGGGTACAAACGTTAACATCGACGGTCTGTCGACTAGGCTTCCCGCATGAGTGAGATAGACGTCCCTGGAAACGCTAAGTCCCGCTCGCGTGAAAACTTCGCAGTGCGCATCGGTGTTATAAAAGGGTTGGAGAAATCGTCGGAATACATCAGTATGCATCCTTCCTCCGTCGTAAAAGGTGTGTCCTTCACCGAGACATAATGGATGTCGCTTTAGGGTTCTAGATACTATGTCGGCGATGAAACAAACGTTGACCGAAGATTCTATCACTAAATAGTATTGCAAGATTATCCGTGGAGGTGAAGTAATCGCCCAATACACGCAACCTCGCCACTTCAACTGTGACTCAAACTCGTTTACGCCGGGGGTATCTCCCTCTCCGTATACGTCCGTGTACTTGCTCCTCTTACTCTCCTTATAATCCCAACTGAACATTAGATATGAGATATAACCCGTCCCAGTTTTTAGCGTGTTATACTCTCTAAAGTATCCTTGCTCAATAGCCCAAAGCAACAATGGTCTAGTATCCACGTATGGCGTAGGCAGTTGATCCTCTTCCGTGGGCATTCCCGCGAAATCGCTAATAAGGTCATCCCGCACACCGGATCCGATCTTGACGATGCTCTTGTCTAACACAACGTCTCGCACGGCCTTTGGCAACATCCTAGCTTCTATGCTACAAGCCAGGTCCATGGATTTAACTATCCGTTTTATCATCGCGTGTCTTTGCGTCGTTCCTTCCGGCATAGGCATCTTTCTATCACTCCTCTGTCGGCTGAAGACATGTAACACGCCGTCTGGTGCTCTAATCTGTATAGTTTTCAAAGTGAGGCTTTGCTGATGGCTTCCTCCTTCATTGTCGTAAAACATATAACCATTCTCCTTTAGAGATCGGCTGGTCACGTCCCAGTCGTCGAGTAAATCGTCGGTAGGGTTCCAAATTCTTCCAATTGACTTTTCGTCATCGAAGCTAATAGGTTTACCGGTCCAATTGGTCGCGATGTCGGTGTCGGTCTCAAACGTTCCAACTCCGATCCATAATCGAATCGTTCTAGTCAGATATCCTCGTAAGATGCAAGGTGCGATATCCGTCCCCGCGCGATCCACTTCCTTGAAGTCCGTAATGTGTGGAGGCACGTTGCGTACGATTTTTTGGACTATTGTTTTACGCAACTCGGTTGACTCTAACACATCACCGAAGGTAACCGATGGGAGGAAATCCAGGTTCGAGATGATCTCCGGGTGTTCAACTATAGGAATCTCATAAGTTGTCTCCTTCCGGGTCGGTATACTAATAGGAAAGTTAATTGGTCTCGCAACCGGTACTATCGCTCCAGCAGAATGGGGTTGAGGTTCTCGCGTCATCTCGACATGAGGTATCTGTAGTCTCTGCGACAAACGCTAAGCAAAGGTGATACTATCGAAGAGCTCGGGTGTCATCTCCTTGGGTTCGGTTTGATCGTGGGATATCCAATAGAATGGTAGGCTCGTGAGCCTTCCGCCGAACTCCTCGATCTCGCCTTTCTCGTACGCCTTGTACGCCCTGTAGAGGCTCAAAGCTTCCCGTTTCTCTCGTGTCGACTTATTAGACTCGTCCACTACCATGCTGTAGACGTCTGGTTCGACTAATTTGGGTTTGTTAATAACGATCTCACCCGCGTTCGGTCCACTCATTTTAAACGAATGGTACGGATTCGTCAAAGGGTATCCGCCTTCTTGGTAACGCAGACTTTGGTGGTATGAGCATCGCGCTAATATCGGCTCGGGGTTCTCCGAGTTCAATCTCATAGGAATCGCATTATCTTGCTCGCGCATACATGCTCCACATTTGTAAAACAGTTTGTATATGGAAAACGCGTCCTTTGTCTCTGGATCCGCTCCTCGAGCGCGTCTATAAAGATGCATTTCTTTGAATTCATCCCTGGCTGCAGGTAAGGGTTCATCTACCGTCAAATATTGCAGCGTATGATACAATCGGCGTATTTCGGTGTCTGGATCCTCGCAAATGTCGCTAGCATCGCATAACGCATCGTAGGGATATAACGCATTGAACTCCGCGCGTATTTCCTCCGTTCTTTTGTTATATGCGTCCAACCGCTGTCGCGTAACATTCGGGTCCGCCTTGGATTTAGCGAGCTTGGCTGTACTTCTGGCCATACTCTCCACTCCAAACACACTAAAGTTTTTAGCTCCATAACGATTAAATGGCGCCTGGTGCTCCTGTTCTTGCGTAAACCCTTGACGTAACTCCTTATTCATCTTCTCCGCCATCATATACGCGTATATATGGTTACGTTGTTACGTTGCTACTAGATGAAGAACAAAATAGAGGTTAGATGTGAGTTGACTTAGAGTTTGTCGGCTTTTGGCTCAACTTTGCTCTAAACCCCAACCTATTTGCCTAATGACTTCAGGTTTGCGTGATTTCGCACTGGCTCCTAATCCAAAAAAAATTGTGCCGATAAAAAACGAATTCCGGGTAAACTAGCCGCGAGTCTAAAATACTCACCTTTTAATTTCCCAAACTACATTCCCAAAAGAAAGTAATGCAGTCGAGAATTAATTTGGTCTAAATAATAGTAGACACGACTACGTAGAACAAGGCCGATTTTCTTTTCCAAAAAAATTTTTATCGGTAGGCTCGCAAGCCTTCCATCCGCTCTTGTCCTCCCCAATTTTAATTTTTATCTAGCTGTATTCTAGAATTCGTATTCACTGGAGAATAATTTTTCTTAAATTTAAATCCAACTAAATGGATTTGTCTACTAATTTTTGAAAAATTGTCTCTCTTGTGGGTTCCAAGTGGAATTCCATTCCTACTGTACACACAATCCCGCTCCTATGTGATACATAAGGGTACTACCCTCCATGTTCACGTATAAAGACAATGGAATTCCACCGCTGTCTCTATCTACAGTGAAGAGGATTACAAATGCACATACAGTAATACAAAATACTAAATGACTAAAATACGGTAAGTCTATGTGGCGGCCATCAAGGGTCCCACATCTTATTTACTAATATTGGGTGGAGATTGGTAATCTCCTGTCTCGTTTCTAGTTTCTTCTAAAAGTACGAGACGTTGTACAGGCCTATCTACGGTACGTCCGTCGATAGTCCGTACAGTAACTGTCCTTATTACACAAGATGTAGGGTGTGTGGTCAAAATGACTCCGGTCAGCCAAAACCGTCTTTTCAGATTGGCTTCAGCCAATAAAACGTGGTCACCACGTCTCAAACACCGTGTATTAATATACCAATTTGTTCTGGATGAAATAGAGGGCAAATAATATTTCTGCCATATTTCCCAGAATTTATTTGCAAGCAATTGAGTGATTTTCCAAGCTTTGTTGCCGTATCCGTCGCTATTAACGGGTACCGAAATGGGCAACAATGTCGTCGGCGCCTGCATAAGCAGGTGCGCTGGTGTCAAGGCAAACTGTACGTCGTTATTGTCTGGGATCAAAGCGATCGGTCTAGTATTTAAAGTCGCTTTGATTTCTATTAGTAACGTCGTCAGTTGGTCGTCTGTCAATATGTGTTGCGTCGGGATTACTTTAGCCATAGCTGTCTTTATTGAGCCAATCAGCCTTTCCCAAACTCCGCCTCTTCACGGACTGTCTGGGGTATTAAAATTCCAAACAATACGGTGAGGACGTAGTTCCTCGGAAATCTGGTTTTGGTCCAACTTCCTTAAAGCTCTGGTTATTTCGTTCCGTGCACCCACAAAGTTTGTCCCTTGGTCGCAATAAATGGTTTTGACCAATCCACGTCTAGCGATAAATCGCCGTAAGGCTAGGATAAAGGCATTGGTGGTCAGATCTGTCACACGCTCTATATGGACAGCTCTGCTGGCCATGCAAGTGAAGATCAATCCCCAACGTTTTACCTGTACCCTTCCGCGTTTCGCGATTATGGGTCCAAAACAGTCTATCCCTGTCTCAGTGAAAGGGGTTCTAAATGCCTGTAATCTCGCTAATGGTAGTTCACTCATTTCTTGGTGTCCTATCCGCGCGTGCACCTTCTTACAAATCATACAGTTCCGTGTTACCGAACTCAGTGCCTTGTTAGGCCTAATCAGTACAAACCTCGATCGTAAATGTGACAGACAGTGGTGTCTACCCACGTGTTTGAGTTGTACATGTGCGTCCAGTATCATAGCGCACTGTAATTCATGGTAGTTCCTCGGAAATCTGGTTTTCGTCCAACTTCCTTAAAGCTCTGGTTATTTCGTTCCGTGCACCCACAAAGTTTGTCCCTTGGTCGCAATAAATGGTTTTGACCAATCCACGTCTAGCGATAAATCGCCGTAAGGCTAGGATAAAGGCATTGGTGGTCAGATCTGTCACACGCTCTATATGGACAGCTCTGCTGGCCATGCAAGGGAAGATCAATCCCCAACGTTTTACCTGTACCCTTCCGCGTTTCGCGATTATGGGTCCAAAACAGTCTATCCCTGTCTCAGTGAAAGGGGGTCTAAACGCCTGTAATCTCGCTAATGGTAGTTCACTCATTTCTTGGTGTCCTATCCGCGCGTGGACCTTCTTACAAATCATACAGTTCCGTGTTACCGAACTCAGTGCCTTGCTAGGCCTAATCAGTACAAACCTCAATCGTAAATGTGACAGACAGTGGTGTCTACCCACGTGTTTGAGTTGTACATGTACATGTGCATCCAGTATCATAGCGCGCTGTAATTCATGGTGTTGCGGTATGATAATAGGATACCTAAAGTCAAGTGCAAAGTCGATGTTTTGGAGTCTGGACTTGTGACAAAGTAAGCCCCGATAAATAATCGGACTCCAACTCAAAATCGGTGAAGACTTGATCTGTTTACCTTGTTTGATCGCTGTGAATTCTCGTGCAAAATATCGCAATTGATAATGTCGAATGATATCAACTTCACAATGGTCAACTTCTTCTAAGGTAAGTCTTCTAGGAAAGTCGCGTTTGCCTCTGGCATATTGTCTCAAACGTTTGAGCCATGCTAACTTGCGGCACGCGTCAGTCCATGATCTAGTTAGGTTTACTATAGTAATATTTAGTCAGGTAAGGTATAGTCATATTGTGGATACTTGTCTGGACTTGGTAGGCCCACGGGCCTTCCGGTAGGTTTGTCTGAGTCCCCAAATATGTCAATCTCCACGGTCTTACCTTTACCGTCCGCTCCTAGTGTGTCGACTGGCAGTAACGGTTTCAACTCTACAGTGTTAGTGTGTTCCTGTGAGCCTGTAAGCTTCCTAACCTTAGTTACACGTTTACCTGTAGGTGGTAAGTCAAGTACTTTCTTTGAGCGAAGTGTGATCGCTGTGGCCACACCTTTGTCGTCCAAAGAAGTCAAATTCGGTAAATTTCTAAATTTCCGCTCCAATGGGTCTTCTGGAGTGTCTAGTAGACAGTCTGGTGAAATGTCCGGTGAACAGTCTGGTGAGACGTCTGGTGAGACATAGCGCGGAACATCCGGCGAAATGTCCTTTTGTCGGTCCCAAAAGGTGTCTAGCATAATTTCTGTCAGAAAGTCTGGTCTAAAGTCTGGTGGACAGTCTGTCGAGATGTCTGGTGGAAAGTCTGGTGAGACGTCCGGTAGACAATCTGTTGAGAGTTCCATAAAACAATCTGGCGAGCAATCCGGAGAACAATCTAGTATCGCTTCTGGTGAATAGTCTGGCGAGTAATCTAGTGAACAATCTGGCGAAACGTCTGGTGAAATCTCCCGCGGAACATCCGGTGAAAGATTCGTACAAGCGTCTGGTTGAGATTCTGGTGAGACGTCTGGTGTAATGTCAGGTCTAACGTCCAGGTCATCAGATTTCGTCCGTCCTTGTTTCCTCTTGACCTTGGTGTTGGCTTTCGCTTTAGATTTGACAACCTTGTCGATTTTTATCTTGGCACCATCTGGTATGGTATTGGTTGTCGCGTCAAATAATGGTGGCCATTTGTCTGATGGTCGCTGTAGGAAATCGGGTCCTTGAAACCAAAAGGATTTATTGTCCGGTTTACAAAAGTCAAGTGGTTGCATCCCCCGTGATGCGATGTCAGCTGGGTTCAGCTTCCCTGGACAGTGACGCCAATCTTGTTTGAGCGACCGGTCTAAGATTTCAGCCCGTCTGTTGGCTACGAAAGTCTTGAACTCAAACGTTTCGTTGTTTATGTACCAAAGTACCAACGTCGCATCCGTCCAATATGTGACCTTCAAGTTAGCCTCCAGCTCGCGTTGAACTAGACTGACAATATCGGTAGATATCGTCCCGGCTTGCAGCTCTCCACGAGGTACAGTCATATACTTCAACGGCATTGTTCTAGCCCTAGAAGTAACGAGAGACACATCGTAGCTGTCCGATGTCACTTGTCGCCTAAGGTATAGTGTAACCCCCAATCCATCCTTGCTAGCGTCACTAAAGCTATGAAGCTCTAAATCGGCAGGAAATGTGGTCTGCAAAGGAAAATATACCCTTGGTATGGTATAGTCTTGTAAGAACGTCAGTTGGGCTTCCCAGTCCCTCCATCGCTCAGCTAGCTTTTCTGGGATGGGGTCATCCCATTCCAGTCCGGCTTGCCAAATGCTGCGGAGTATGATCCTGGCATGTAGGATCACTGGACTAATGAAACACAATGGGTCGTACAATCGACTCATGGTCGATAAGCAAGTCCTCTTAGTGAGAGGTCTAGTCGTGTCGTTGAACCTTACACGTACCCTAAAGTTGTCGGTGTTAGGGTCCCAACTAAGTCCTAATACTTTGGTCGTCGGTAGAGGTTCTAGGTCTAAGTCTAGGTCACCTCCACTGCGATCCGTCGGGTCAAATGAGTTTACCAGTTCGGGTTCGTTGGAAGCGAACTTCGTCAGGTGAAATCCGTCCTCAGCGAGACAATCCTGGAGTTGGTGTGCTACGGTTGTAGCGCGCTCCAAGGTGTCACAACTCTTGAGGCCGTCATCCACGTAGAAATCTCGTTCAACGGTCCGAACTACTTCTGGGTCAAATTGGTCTCGTCTGTCCAATGCGGTCTGCTTTAAGGCGTACATGGTGCAGTTGGGGTTGTCCCTGGCTCCGAAAACTCTTACCTGCATTTTGTAAGTTTCTGCCGTAAGTTCCAAGTTTCCGTCCGGATACCAAAGAAACCTCAAGCTGTCCCTGTCCCGCTCCAAAGCCTTTACCTGGTGAAACATAGCCTCTACGTCACAGGTGAAAGCCACTTTGCGTTGTCTAAAACGCATTAGGACTCCTATGAGGTAAATTATTCATATTCGGCCTGTCCATCAGTTCGCTGTTCATAGACATCCCTTGGTAAAGCGCGGCGCAGTCGTTGACTACATGCACCTTGCCAGGTTTGTCCGGGTGTCAAACAAAATGATGCGGCCGGTAATATGTCTGATCTGTGGTTACCTCGGGATTTAACATCCTAATGGCGTATCCCTTTTGGAGATACGTCTGAAGTTGGGCATTGTATTGCATATGGGCCGTCTCGTCTCGCAACAATCGCTGCCTTATTGATTTGAGTCGCCTCAAAGCAAGCGGGTAATTGTTAACGACCTTAGGTTGTCCATTGCGCCACAACATACCAACCTCGTAGTGGCCATTCGCGGTCTGGCGAATGGTATCTCTCATAATATTTAATGACCGTTTTTCCTGTTCTGACATAGCGGTCTCGTAACTACCGGGTTCTGCTGAGTCCTGTTCCAACCATTTAATGGTCCGTTCAGTCAGCAGTCGGTCAAGCGCTGCTTGCACTGCGCCATGGTCCTCGTCCACGTCTTCGTCCGCTACGGTGGCTAGTGTCAATGTGTCTGGTAGGCTCGCAAGCCTTCCGGTGTCACTAGTCGGCGTTGAATTGTCGTGCGGCGGTTTGACAACCTTTTGACCTGTCGGTAGGCTCGCAAGCCTTCCTAGATCAACGACCGGTGTCGAAGCCTGGTGGGTGGGGTCAATGACCTTCGGATTCCAGATAACCTATAAAAATGGGTTGAAATGAAAACCTTGTGGTATTTTCTGAATATCGTAATTTTCAAAATTTGAAGTAAGTCTACTTGCCACGCAATAATTTTGTGTACCAAAAATGATGTACCACTAAGAATTGAGTCTTCTATATTACTTTCAATCGATTAAGCGAGCCAGAAAACCCATCAAAATGCTTTCAAATCAAAACTTAGGAGTAATTAACAAATATTGCAATTTTGATGTGCCACGCCCTAATTTTAGTGCACCAAAAACGATTCAGAATCAATAAAAAAGCCCCAATATAAAGAATTACTTACTCACAAATGACCTTGTAAAATTCGAAAATTTCAAAAAAAATTCTGCTGGGGACCACATTTTGAGGTGGCATCCACATCGAAAAGTTGAAATCTAATTGCAATGCCGTTTTTTGCAAAAGATACGCCATTAAATTTGACTAATTCTCGTAAAACATATGGCTGGTACATAATGTGGTTGCATAGATACAGCAATTAAAAACTAGGAAGGGGCCGATTCTCCCCCCCCCCCCCCCCCCCCCCCGCCCCACAGTGGTAATAGGGTTATGGTCCGATTATTTAGAGCAACAGTAGGGATAGTACTAGATCGTGACAACAGTCGATATGATATGATGGGATCGACTCTGAGATCCCGACGGGTAAGGTTGTACGTGTCACTTGGCTGCTGGGCTAATATATTTGGCCAAAGGCTGGTTGGAAAATAATACAGTTTGTTTCTCTGTATTAATAATTGCAGTGATAATAGCACAGTTGGATATATAATTGAGTTAACAGCAACAGTATAATCTATATAAATGTGAGAATCAACTGACTGGTAAATCAGCAACTAGAGTAACTATATAATTGATACATATTGGTCTCAGCTCTACACTACTGTGGCCTTTGGTACCCAATGGATGCGCTGCTATCCTCCCAATCTACTTGCTTGCCAGTTATTGGCTCAACTATTAATTATCGCCTCGCCACTCCTCCCTCTTGGTGTTACCCCCTGCTTCTAGCCTCCACTAGCTGGGTTGTCCCTGAGGTGGTTTGACCTCTCACCTCTC
This sequence comes from Nemertoderma westbladi, assembly GCA_032718475.1. NCBI lineage: Eukaryota > Metazoa > Xenacoelomorpha > Nemertodermatida > Nemertodermatidae > Nemertoderma > Nemertoderma westbladi. Next base: position 118,301 of record JAUCBJ010009090.1, on the reverse strand, counting down.
TCTGTGGCTTAGGGTGCGTGTCGCCCCCCCCCCCCCCCCCCGAGTTGGTTATGAGGCAAGATTATTATTGGTAATCTCGCATAGCCAACTATATTGGTAAAATGCCACTGGTCCCGTTTTCGGTGGGTGGTGTGGGGAATGAATCCGTTCACAACAATTGTTCACAACATCGGCTTGCTTTCTTTCGTCTTTTATTTTCTTCTCCAACTGTTTGATTGCTATTCGTCCAACATCCTCTGCCATTTTCTCTTAAGCCGCGTTGCTTCATCCTCCGTTTCTTCCAACTCCCTCTTCTGCGCTTTCAGCCGGTGAACTTGTTCCTCTGTTTCTTCCAACTGCCTCTTCTTCGCTTTCATCCGGTGCTTGTATATATCAACCTGCTCCTTGTACTGTGTAACTGTTGTTAGGTATAATAGTTGTCGCTACAATATGTAAGTCAGCCGGGTTGGATTTTAGTAACCAATGGGATCACATCTGGGTTGCAACCAATAGAGTTATAATTGTTTGGGCTGTAACCTCTAACGTATATTCATTGATAAATCATGCTACCAGAGATCCTGGTTGAGCGATTTACTACTGACTTACTACTACTGACTGACTACTGACTACTACGACTTCTGAGTTTCATCGCAGTCTTGCAGCTTCTGCTCCAGTCCCTGGCTCCTCGGCCTCGGCCATACAATTATACGAATTATTATACAAATTCAGTTCATAAAGGTATCAAGTATAATTTTAGTAATTCAAGTTACTTGATAACCCTAGTGAACCCAGGACCATCTCCACCTATCTGAACATCCAAGATGTTGATTTCGCCATCCTTGTATGCTACTATGTCAGGAGCACGCTTCCCTTCAGATGTAAGGATAGTCGGCGCTGTCAGTACTCGGTAGCCTCGATACCTTAGCTGCTCACTGAGTAGCTTCTCTACTCCACCGTGACGTCTGTTTCGCTCCAGCGCAGTTCTCAGTCATACCTGCAGGATGTTATAACAAAAAAAACACGGGGGTGGGGGTCATATTGACCCCCCCCCCCCCGGGTTTAATAGGGTTAACCGTATTACCACTGGGGTGTTTATGTTTAGACCATTAGCAGTACTGGCGGGGGGTCGATTCCCCCCCCCCCCCCCCCCACCCCCTCCACTGTATTTTTGTAATCATCCAATAAAATCCTACGAAATTTAGGCTGTAGGTGAAAAAATGAAAAGAGATTAACCTTACTCTGAAATTTATTATGCTGGATCTCAGTTAGGTCGCTTCGCTTCTAGCATCGCTTCTTTACATAGATGTAAAGATTAGCCCTTTTAATTTCAGACTCAGGATTGTCTACCATAGGCGGTTTTAGTTAAGCATACTTGAGGAAGAAATGCTGGAATGAATGATCATCGCTCCAACGAAAGATGCCAGTGAGTTTACAACCAGAAACAGTCATAGCAGCATGCAAGTAATAACCACGTATTTGCAAAGGGAATGGATCACCCGTATTACGAAGCATGCTAATGACATAAAGGTCAAGAATATAATACACATTAGCCACTTTGGAACAACCTGGTATAAGGTCTTCCAGCATTCCAGCTTTCACTACTGTAGTAACACAATGTAAACTCAACTTAATATCATCCTCCAATTTGTGAAGGACGTGTGAGCCAAAACAATTAAATAAGTCAATATCAGGGGTTTCAGTTTATATGTATATTAATGACAAAGATGAAACAAAGCTCTTAATAGCGTGGTAAAAGTCAGCACTTCTACAAAATACCCTATATTTCGGGCACAAAACTTACAGTGTAATAAAATGCGTTAACTGCCCGGGTTGAGAATCGTATCATATTAGTAAAGTACTACCTAATGGCAAGGTACTGGCATGATAATTTTACTAAATTTTTACAATTACCACATTTTGCATTATTTGTTAAGGAATTAAAAAATACTTGCCAAGTACAGTATAGATTTTAAGAAATATTTGGGTGGGCACTTATCATGCAATGCACTTACCAAATTCTTAACAAATTTTGTATACCTAGAATATAATTTCGATGACTTTATAATCATGCAATGCACTTAGCAAATTTTTAACAAATTTTGTATACCTAGAACATACTTTCGTTGACTTTATAACTTGACAAAAATTTAATAAGAACTTTAGTGGTGCTTGACACGCATTGCAATTAAAAATCAGTCACATGATCCACCGCCAATAAATGACTCATTCAGTCATTTTGTGGTCAGTAGGCCTACTGCAGAGTTGCGTTTATTGAGTTTTCTTTATTTACGTTTAATTGCTTAATGAGTTTTGCTTACTTTAATAAATAGTGTATAAGGTTTTGTTACTTTAATTTATACTGGTAGTTTTATTGCTGTTTGTTTACTTCAATTCAATTGTTTATTGTATTTTGTACTCTTTAATTTTGTTATTCTTTATAGAGTTTTGTAATCTTTAATTGTTTAGTGCCTGTTGTATACTTGTTTTGTTTATTGTTTATTTGTTTTGTTTGTACTGTCTATATCGTTAATGAAATATTTATGGTTTGCCTAATTGTCCGATTGTTGCTAATTGACAATTTAATTGAATTAATGCCTAATTGATACAATTAAAATTCAAATTATTTGAATGTTAGTGAAATTTGATTAATAACAATTGACTTTGGAAGAATTGGAATTTAAAAAAGGCCTCATAATCCAAAGACATATATTGAACTCCGTGATGTTGTTGGGGATCTGGCCTCTCTAGCATTTGGACCACGAAACGTGACAGTCGGAACCCATAGTCAGAGACCAGCCTGGATTAAGTGGAGAGGCAGGACTTGGTGTGATGTATGAGTTCGGGGGCATTCAACCGGCAGACTCAGGCGTTGTTAGATATCAGGGTCGTAAACCTTGACGCCGAGCCATATGCGGGACGCCCCCCGATGAGGGTCCTAGAATCTGTGGAGGACGCTAAAACCGCACTATATGTGGAACCAGCGAGACAGAGGAGAGCGGACTTTTGCACCCTTCGTAGTCTCTTGTCTCTCCGTAGAATGGAGTTCTGGCACCGCATGCCAACAAGCTCCCGAGTATCTTCGCTGATAGGTTACACCACAACTGGGACAGACCTTATAGCACCGTCATGGAGTGGGTTCGCCGCCGTGTGCAGTTCGCCATAGTTCGAGGGGCTTCTCATTGCATCAGGGAGTCGAGGCTAAAGTGGCACAGTGGTCTGGGTACGGAGGATGGAGCTGGATTGCCGATCACTCCACTCGTCTGACGCTGTAAACTGAATCTGTAAACTATGTAATGTGTTGTGCTTTCTCTTATTTGTATCTGTGTTATCTATTTGGCATTATAGTTACTGTAGGTTCTTGTAAAACTCTCAGAGTATAATATTAATTGTAATTTTGCTTTATATTATATTATTGTTAAAGCCGTTTCATTGTACTAAACGGGGGTCTGGGGTTTGGGAGCGGCAGCTCCCAATAAAAAATAACAAAATGAAGATAAAAAAGTAGGCCTACTTTAAAAATATTTTCCCTGATTTTTTATTCTGTGTTTTCCAGACATTTTCCCAAGGAAACCGTCTTTTCTCACAGACACCGGGTAGTACCGGTAACGAAATTGTAAAAAAAATGCCCTAAAATTCAACTGGACCACCACAATGAACCGCTAGTTATCCTGCATCTAATCTCAATAATAACCTTATATCTATATCGTATTACAATACCAGTACTATGAATGGTAGCCGTAGCACTTCATTATTTGGAATTCCTTGTATTAATGATTTTGAACATGTCTAAAATCATTTTTAATGTTTCTGTGTATGTATTTCTAATTTTAATTTATTCATTGAACCACTATTTTCGTTGGGAAAAGTTAACCCTAATGTTCAAAATACAATTGCTGCAATCCATAGTTATAATATATGATCATGTTATTAGTACCTTTATATGACGGGGTGATACATTTTTTATTTTATTTCGTGCTCAAGTCGTAATCTACTGTAGCGCTTGATAAGATTACAAATTTGAATTAAATAGTTTTATTGCATAAACAGAAATGAGGAATACCATTTTTGAACTTTTTGGATAAATTTTTCCGACGTAACTGTGTTTTAGTCTAGACCTACAGTATTTGCGCGTTTATATCTGATGTGTATATATCTATGTAACGTACAGTAATAATATGTTTGTTTATATGTTGTTTATATTAAAAACATTGAGTCTCTGTATTAATTTGTTTACATATGTCATGGGGGCGGGGGGGGGGGGGTTGCAACAAAGAGTATCAAACCAAACACAAGTGCATAGCATACAGTACATCACTCACTATGATGTTCCGTGTGTTGTTTCTCTTGTCTCAGGGGGGGGGGGGGGGGGGGGGGGGGGTCATCATTTACTTTCATTCGAAAGCTAACCGCCACTCTTCCCACAACATTTATTTTTCAAAAATAATTATTACTTAAAAAAAATTTGCGACGCAGGTTCGAACTAGTGCCGGGAATATACCTAGGTTACAGATATATGCTAGATTTGTAATGCGCATGTTATTAGTTCATTACACTTGCAAAGTGCTTGCATATATCATCGGTTACATATAAAGCACGTTTATATATCCTGTAATACTTGTCAGTCACATAGCAACAACTTGCTAAACATTATAAACTTGCAATGTCCTTTTTATGAAATTGGAAAATTTGTTAAGTACTTTACTCACCCTTTGCACCAGCGTTGCTAAGCGTTCTAAGCCTTTCTAAGCAGACTTGTTTAGAACTTAGGAAATATACTAAGAATCTCAACCCGGGTAACATAACATAAGGCTTCATTATAGGTATCTGTACGCACTGATATGGGATTTGCGTCCAGTTTCTCACACTCTCCATATCTCGACGAGATACTAAAATATATGCCCGAGACCAATCTGATTGTGTGTATATTTACTTTGGAGTTAATGTTAATCTTTATTTGATATATATACCAAATCTGTTCTTTGAAGTACATCTTTAGGGAAGAATAACATCGGAAATTCAGTGTTCGAAAACATGTGTGGTATAATAAGGAGTGGGTAACTCCTTGTGAACTGTGCGAAAGCTTGGGCATGGTTGAACTCTAACCAGCCCATTACCCCCTTGCTGGCGCAAACATAATCCATAGAAATCTGTATCAAAAATATATTTATATTATATGGAGAAAATATTTCGGCGAATGATTTAATAAATCCAAAACATTTTCACAATGTCGTGCATTCTACAAAAACCTTGAATAATGCAACTCAACTCAAAGTTGGTTATGCTCTTCGGAAATTGGATAATTTAATCAGGTGTGAAGCCATTAAATCGCAGAATGCAGAAATTCAAGCACTGGTAAACAACTTCATGTGACTGTACGAGTGGCATGTCAAAATCTCATCTTCTTCTTTGTATAGAATGAAGAAATCCCATTTTAATAAAGTTGATGGACCTTCCACTTACAGAGGATATCCTTTCATTACACAATTATACTAGAGACGGCGTCAAGACGCCGTTAAGCAAGTCGGAAGTCATCAATCAAATGTAAATTCCATCAACAAGAAGTTATATTACCATTGCGCCTAAGGCGTTTTTTCGTTAATCTCTATTTTTTTTTTTTTTATTTAAATCACCATTTACATCTAATAAAATAAAGTACAAAGCGGTTTGGTTGAATGGCTTAGTGGGGAGTGGGGTGGTGGGGAGAATATGGAAGTTTATAGAAGAACAAACAACATGACATTACGTACGTAATAAGCCTCTCTTCTATAAACTCCTTTACTTTATTCGTTCTGATGGCCATGTATATGATATATGGCCTCTGCTGATATGGTTATCTCTCCATCCGCCTGTGTGATGGTACCACACATCGACCATCCCACTACAGACCAACCGCATTCTCTATTGATTCTTTCTGCGATACTTTTCACTGCATTCTTCAAGGCTGGAATACCGAAATTACCAAGAGGTAAAGCCAGCCGGGAAGGATTAATAAAAAGTTTTAAAAGATTGAAAGAGAATAGCCGGTCCTTGGCTTCTGGAAATCCTGGAATTTCTGTATTGATAAACATTCCAGCACACCAGTTGACTGAACACCTGCTCTTATAATAACATGTACATACTGCCTCCTTGGTGCTGGCACGTTTATCGCACAGCAGCCCACCTCACCTCTCCCCTACAACACACACCCCGGAGTTACTAACTTTCACACCCTTGTAGCTAAACATGAGTGTCAGTATCGCCAGTGTATTGGTTGTAGGGGATGTAGGGAACTTCGTACGCTGGGCCAGGGGTTAGTAGTTTAACAGTTGACTCTCCGGAGTGGCCCTGGGTTTGAGTTAGTACATAACAGGTCATCGTGCTATTCATGTCTCCAATACATATGAGCTGGTCAGATCATCAACCAAGCTCCGTTTGGACCCCCCCCCCCCCCCCCTTCTTAGTGATAAACCAAGTTCAACCATGTACCAGTGTCACTTTTTTGGCACCCGCTCCGTTATTTACTTATTTTTGGTCCAAATTATAGCTTTACAGCAGGAATTAATTTATTTGACTGGAAATTATATTTGGGTAAATTCATGTGCTATATTTTACAAGCCGTCAGATAGCCTTAGATAAATGTGCCGGTTATAGTATTGTATTATATTGATTTCAATTAATCCTCTCCATCCGAGTGGCTCCCTGTAATAATATTATTATATTGGTTAAACTGTTTACTTAGGCGGAAAATGCATTAGGGAAAATGCTGTGTAGTAAAGGTAGCTTCCTATTGGTCAGCTGATATAACCTACATTACCGCCTAGAGGAGTAGGGGCCTTGATATTGATAAAGCGGCCCTGTTTATTGTCCTGATATAATACAGTTGCTACATAATTATTATTAGTCTCGATTCACGGTGTTCAAAATATTGCCAATATTTGCCAATATTATTCTACCGGTTGTATAAGTTAAAGTTATTTGATTAGTTGATCACAATTATTTATATTGTTAGTGATATATTTCTACGTTGGTTTAGAAGATATTTTGTCACCGGTATATTTTCATGAGTCTTTGTACTCCATCTTACCTTTCTTAGGAAGTTAGCTAGATATTAAATATATAGCTAATGGTCTGAATGTAGATCAATCGCATGATCCGACCACTTTTCTTCATGTTTTTAGGCCTAAGGCAGCAAGGCAGATAGCAAATGTAGCATACTGTAACCGTATTTATATTAATTAATTGCTTTGATTTTAGGTGTAAGCATAATTAATTTTGTAAACATAGGCCTGACTACCTGTCGCTTCTATGCTATATCAGTTTAGTACATGGTAGGCCAATACTTAGGCTGTTAGGCCACCAGTATTGGTTCTGTGGTTTGGAAGCAGTGGAATTGTGCACTGGGACTGGAAAGCACCCAACCTGTATGTAATACCATTGTGTATGTAAACCAATGTAATATGCTACATAAAATGCTAGGCTGCATATTAATGTGACAAATGTAAATAAAAGTGCACGCACGAAGAAAAATAATTTGTATAGGCCAAGACCATAAATCTGTCAAAAGTACCGGTAGTGATTACCAAGAAATCCAACTGTTTTTTCAATTTATTTTGAACACATTGATAGATCGTGATTCCATTACATTTTCATATTTTCGGGAAGGGAATCCTAATCGAATCTACATGGCTACTGGTATGAAATGTGTACTGTGTGAAACTGTATGTAATTACATGAATTACATTTTAAGTCTTACTCTATTCATTCATGTATTCAATGTTAAAACAGATTTGAATTTACCGCCAAAATATATGTGGCAGATCTGATCTGCCACCCAGTCCAGTACAAATTACATGTCTTTCAATCATTTGAATTTCCCGCGCTATGGAGCGCTTTAGGGACTTGTCAGCTACCTTATACTGTATTTCAGATACTCTCATCCCGGTTTCACAACACTACTGCCACTAACTGCAGTACCTACAAAATCTATATATATATAATTTTATCAATTTATCAAGAGATTAAATAATATTTTTATAATCTGAGGCGAATCGGAGCAGCACTTAAGCTGCTTAGCGATAGTCCAGGCATTATTTAAAAAAATGGAAAGAAAATCAATACGAAAAAAAAGGCAATTAAAAACTGGTATTTAAGAAAGAGATAAGGTAGCAAAAAACAGTAAGAAAAAGGCAAGTAAATCATTGTAATTAAAAAGGAAAGTAAAAACTTTTATAGATAATAAAGAAAAAATGAATAGCAAAAACCAGGTAAAAAAGGGCATTTAAAAACTGGTGATAAAATAAGGAGGTAAAAACCAATAATAAAGAAATGGGAAGAAAACCAGTAAGAAAAAACGGAAAGTAAAGTCTGGTAGGCCTAATAAAAAAGGAAAGTAAAAACTGGAAATTGGTAATAGAAAAGGAAAGTAAAAACTGAAAGATTCTGAAATAAAGAAGTCAATCCTGGCTGGCGTACTGCAAGGTGACACATTAGCACCATTACTATTTGTAATTGTACTGGATTACGCAATGAGGACAGCCACAAAAGGTGAAGATCTGGGATTCACACTTCAAGAATGCAGAAGTAGTAGATATCCGGCAACTACAGTCACAGACACCGACTTCGTGGATGACATTGCCCTGCTCTCTAATACGCTAGCAGATGCACAGCTTCTTCTAAATAAATTGGAGAGGGCTGCTAAGGAGGTTGGATTGCATATAAATGCTACCAAGACCGAATTCATGACTTTTAATGTTGATGGAAACTTGACAACCATTCCATTGATAATAATCAACTAAGGAAGGTTGACGACTTCCAGTACCTAGGATCATGGATAGAGAGTAGCAAAAAGGACATAGAAGTTAGGAAAGCAAAGGCTTGGGTAGCTCTATCAAAAATGGATACCATCTGGAAATCGATCTCTCCAGGCACCTGAAGACTAAGTTCTTTCGAGCCACAGTGGAAAGTGTATTTTTATACGGGGGTGAGACCTGGACACTGACTAAATCACTTGAACAATGAATTGATGGTTGCTACACAAGACTACTAAGGGCAGCCCTAAACATCAGCTGGAGACAACACATGACAAACGCCAAGCTTTATGATGGTACAATACCACCTGTATCAACCACCCTCCGTGAACGCAGATTAAGATTAAGTGGGCACTGCTGGCGAAGTAAAGACAAGGTCATACCAGATCTACTTTTCTGGCAACCAACTCATGGAAAGCGTAGTTGTGGACGACCGGCCATAACATATATAGATCAACTTGAAAGGGATACTGAGCTTGGGAGAAATGAAATTGCGACAACTATGGAGAATCGGGAAGCCTGGAAGGATCTCATTTCCACTGTCCGAGTTCGCTCGCCTTAGTAGTAGTACTAGTAGTACCTATCTGCATGTTGATAATTGAATAGAGTGCAATTTTCTCCGACACAAGTTTGTCTGTTGGAGCACATCTGAATCTGTCTAAAATCTGTCTGAAGTGTTTGAATTTTCTGTTGGATGTTGTTGGAAGCTATCTGAAGTTGTTTGAAGCTATCTGAAGCTGTTTGAAGTTGTACGTTGAAGTTGAATGAGTTGTTTGAAGTTGAATGTTTTTTCATGGCGCGAGGCTATTTTTTATATTTAATAAATAAACTATGTTCTAGAACATGATGTAAAATAGCAACTAGAACGTAACTGAGGGATCACAGATTCACTTACCAGAAACACTTATTACTGCAAACAAATTGTATCTGGGAATTTAAATTCGTAACTGGGAACTGAAATTTGAAACCCGAATTTCAGATTTGTAAACCTGATGAGCCTTTTAGCAGCATATGGTCATTTCCTTACCAGCCGCTTGGTCCATTACTATGTAAAATATAATCAATTCTTTATATGGCTGATAATTGTCTTCGAAAACGAAGATAAATTATCAGGAAAATAATGCATATTTTCATCATCAGAAAAGGATAATTATTAATTAAATGCATCTAAATTTAATTAATTTTACTATATTCATCAACACGAGTAATCTAATATGGCTGAAATTATGGGAAATTATTTAAATTTAAACTAACAAATTCTAATTTTTCGATTATCGCCTAAAGTTTCCATAGATACCCTGAAATCTATATTGATTATATATTTCTCTATATACACAGCCGCTTCTATTATTAAGTGTATAACGTATTGTAGGATAGGGAAGTAGGGTGTAGGATAGGATAAGGATAGGTCACGGAACTGGCTGTCGATTTCCCTTCACGATTAACCTTGGCAAGCTGGGTGCCGAGAAGTAATGGCATCAAAGTTTATTGGAAGGTCATGTTGCATAATATAGCAGTGATATTCGTAAGTAACCTTATTTACACTTCCAATGTAATTGAAACATCAATAGCTGCCTAAAGAAACAGGCTGGCACGGTTAAGAATGCTTGTAACATGCTCATTTTAATGTTAACTAAAACACCACAACCCGAGAATGATGTTAACTTTCCAATTGGGGGCCCTTATGGTACTACTCATGTATTGCATTCAATTGTATTGCATAAGAAGGGTAGCAATCTAAAAAAAAATGTCACACAGTACACCATAACTTATATGTCCCGGAATATAGTGTCGTAATTCAGTGACAGCCCCCCCCCCCCCCTCCCCCCAACAGCCACCCTAATTTTTCTACAAATCTTTGTCATTTCATGAAATTTGAAACATGGATTATTTTCCCAACCTCTTACTTACTCAGGTCAGGTCAGGTATTCTAGGTCATTGATCAAGAAAACTTGCCACCTCCATGCAGCATAAAGGAGGTGCCACCTGTAGCTGCATAGACCCTCTAACTAGGGCAAATCTGGTCCTGTAACTAGGACCCCCTTCGTTCTGGGATAAGGACGCCCTTGGTCCTGGATTAAGGACCCATATACTTGGCTGCAGGGGTATATGGCCTGACCAGGCAGATGGTGATCTACCAATGGCTGGTTAGGAGTAGAGTGTTCTCATGTCCACTCTGAGGGCACTTCACTGCGACCTGCACCTGGCAGCAAGGGTACAGGGCATGACCCAGCAGATGAGCTGCAACAGCCAATGGTGGGTCATGTACGCCAGAGTAGATATGGGTGATGGGCCTCATATCTGACTCCATTGCGACACCCACCCTGTGGAATGGCAAACCAGGGTGTGGTATTTGCCCCGAGAGCTGACTCGGCAAAAAAGCACCCCCCAACCCCCACTATGGATTACATTAGCAATGCGGAGGTCCAGCCACTAGAGGCCAGTGGAATTACCGGACACAATCGGCCTCACAGGCGTCAGTTAACTCCTGACCGGCTGCCTGTCTCACCCCCTACTGGAGAGAGAGCAGCCAACAATTCTTTGAGTCCCTTTCCTGATGACCTTTCTGGCCCAAACCCTGGGTCACCAGGGAGGCCAGATTGTGATGGGGAGAGGGATTCTGGAGTTGGAGGCTACTCTCATGTTCCACCCCGACCAACAAAGCCATTGGTGAATCTGAGGCAAGTCACTAGACTAGCCTCAGTAAACACCCTAACACTCGGGTCCCCAATGCGACAAGGTGAGCTGACTGCCTTGGCAGATAAGCTTTCTCTTAGCGCAGTGGGTGTTCAAGAGCACCGAATGCAGACTGGACAGACTGATGAGGTTCTGATTAAGGACATGGGGGGCGGTTGGCGACTCGCCCTCGCGTCAGCAGATGATAGTGGCAATGGTGGAATTGGTCTATTGATGAATCCAACTGCACATGCAGCATTGGACAAAATAGACCAAATCTCTAACCGCATCATCCGTTGCCACTTCTCATGTTCTGGAAGACTGGCTAAGAAGTTTCCTAAGGTGGTTCTGATTGTGTGCTACTCTCCAACTAGTGTTGCCCCTGTAGAGGAGGTGGAAAATTTCTACCACAATCTACAAGCAGCAACTGATGGAGTGGATCAGCATGCATTCTTAACATTCCTGGGAGACTTTAATGCAAGTCTGCATCAATCACCTACATCGCCCTGGGTCTATAGCAATAGTGTTAACCGAAATTCTGTCCATCTTCAGGATTTTATCTCTGGAAATGGATTGTTTTCGGCTGGAACCCAGTTCAAGAAGCGAACTGGAAAGCTATGGACTCATAGTGGACCCAGTGGTCACAAGTCCCAGATAGACCATATTCTGTTTCGTAGGAAATACAGGAGCTCTATACAAGACTGTAATGCATTTACACTTCGACCCTTCTCCAGTGATCACCGCCTTATTGTGGCCAAGGTAAGACTTAGTCTGCGTGCTAGCAGAACAACGAAATCTGCCTTGCCACGGCATGACTGGTCCTCTCTGTTGCAACAGCCAAGTGTGAGATCCAGCTTCACACTACAGCTGAGCAACAGGTATGAGGCTCTTGCCTCTGAGGCGGCAGATCACTGTGAGGGCTATACTGCCTTTACAGAAGCAGTTAAGTTAGCAGCTGCAGAAACAGTTCCTGTATACCCTCGAAACAGGAAAAGGGCCCCCTGGACTGACAACAAAATTCAGAAGTGCCGAAATGACCTTCATAAGGCGCAGAAAGAGTCCCGACTCAAACAGACTACAGCGGCCAAGAATGCAGTTAAAGCTGCATCTAGGTCCCTGAACAGGCAGTACTCTGTTAATCTACAGGAGCTAATAAACCAACAGGTTGATACCATCAATGATGCTGATGACAGCAGGCAATCATCCCAGGCATGGAAATCGATCAATCTGCTTACTGGGCGGAAAAGCCAACCAACCACCAAGGTTAAGGCTGAATCACCAGCCGATCGCCTCAATGGTTGGAAAGCCCACTTTGAAAAGCTCCTCAATAATGACAGGGTATTGCCTGATAACTTTATAGAAGTAAAAGTGTCTGAGTCTGTACTCCCAGATATTCCCATTGGCGATATCTCCTTTGCAGAAGTGAAGGCTGCTGCAAAGAGCATTAAGACCAATCGTGCCAGTGGAGTAGATGGTGTTCCCCCTGAGGTCTTTAAAATACCTGAGTGTTTAAAGCTCATCTATCCCACCATAGTAGACATGTACCGTACAACAAGAGTCCCACAAGAAATGAAAACAAATAAGTTGGTGCCAGTTCCCAAGAAGGGCAACCTAACACTCTATGGTTCTTTTCGGGGAATCTCATTGATCTCGATTGCTGCAAAACTATACAATAGAATTCTATTAAATCGCATCAGGGATCCCATTGAGAGACTGCTACGTGGAAATCAGAATGGGTTCCGTAAAGGTCGTGGGACCATGGAACCCATTTTGGCACTTAGAAGGATAATTGAAGAGTTATCAAAAAAGAAAGACAGGCATCTGGCTGTTATCTTTGTTGACTTCTTCAAGGCCTTTGATTCAGTCTCTCGCTCACGTATGTTCAGCATACTTTCATTATATGGGATCCCTGATGAAATTATTGCAGCAATCAGATCAGTATACGATGGTTCGACAACATTTGTGTCTACTGTTGACGGTGACACAGAACCATTTGAAGTGTTATGGGGCGTCCTCCAAGGAGACACACTTGCACCATTCTTGTTCATTATTGTGGTTGACTATGTTCTACGCATGTCCTTAGATCATCATAATGATGATGGGATGATGATAACTCCACCTACTGGCTCCATAAGTCGAGGAAATCCTGCCAAGTACCTAACTGATCTAGACTTTGCTGATGACTTAGGAGTACTCTCAGAATCATTAGAGGGAGCCCAGCGGCTCCTCAGCTCGTTAGAACATGCTGCTTCTAGTGTTGGTCTTTTTATTAACTCCAGAAAGACCAAAATTCTGACAGTTAACTTTGAAAGTCCTCAGCAAGTCTCTGACCGGATGAGCATAAGCTCAAAGGATGGTATGCTTGAGCATGTGGACGACTTCTGTTACCTGGGATCATGGATCCGGAAGTCAGGTGAGGACCTTCGAATACGTAAGGGAAAGGCATGGGCAGCCTTGAATAGGCTTTCCAGGATTTGGAAGTCACCTAGAATTAATCGGAAACTTAAGGTCCGATTATTTAGAGCAGCAGTAGTTCCAGTACTCCTCTATGGGAGTCCATGCTGGGCTCTAACTGCTGAGGACACCAAATCTCTGGATGGCACATTCACAAGAATGCTACGCCGGGTACATTGTGTCAAGTACAATGCACACATCTCCAACCAGACACTATATAACATTGGAGGTGTCTCATTGGTTCCCCCAAGCTTGACACTAGAACAAAATCGCCTCCGCTTTGCAGGACATTGCTTTCGCCGTGAGGACCAGCCAGTGCATAATCTTGTACTTTGGCAGCCTCATGGAGTGAATAAGCATGGTGGACAGCCTATGACTTTCTTGAGACGCATCTTAAAGGACACTGGCCTTAAAGATGCGGATGATCTAGCAAATGTCATGGGTGATAGGGAGTTGTGGCGGTGCAATTTTGTTGACAAGCCGGCACAGCATTCTTAAAAATGCAGCTGCAATGCAGCATGCCGATCATAGTAGTAGGGTGAGCCAGAATTTTTATTTTTGCTTTGCACTGGTCATGCAAGGATTCCTGAAGCACAACCTGAATTTTGTTGACAAATAGCTGAAGCGGGCGTTCAAAAGTGGCATGGTTTCTTTATCTAGTGATATGCGCAGAAGCACTGATCGCAGTAAGCTGAAATTTCCTGAGTTTTCCTAAAATTTATCTCTGAATCTCACAAAAAAAAACGAGAACTTTATAGCTCTGTTAGTTGTCGAGTTATAGGGGGTGTAAAAAACACATGTCGCACTTTTCAAGCTAAAATTTGCAACTTTTGAATGGATTGATGTTGTCAGCCAGTTTCTCGTTTATAAAGGTTTTTTGGTATACCGAATCGAACAATGGTGTCCATTTTACGTCAAAACTTCCCTGAATACATTTTTTGGGGGTCCCACAAAAGTGGGTGCAACACAAAAATTTCAAATTTTCACTTTCAATCGTACTCATTTCCAAAGGTCAAATTTCTGTGTGCAAAGGTTTTCGAGGTCGCTGAATCGATTTAGACCGATAGATAGATGTCACAGACAAGTGGGGTGGTATTTTTCGGGGAGTCCTTCAAAAGTGGGTGCGGCATGGAAATTTCAAATTTTCACTTTCAATCGTACTCATTTCCAAAAGTCAATTTTCTGTGTACAAAGGTTTTCGAGGTCGCTGAATCGATTTAGACCGATAGATAGATGTCACAGACAAGTGGGATGGTATTTTTCGGGGAGTCCTTCAAAAGTGGATGCAGCACGAAAATTTCAAATTTTCACTTTCAATCGTACTCATTTCCAAAGGTCAATTTTCTGTGTACAAAGGTTTTCGAGGTCGCTGAATCGATTTATACCGATAGATAGATGTCACAGATAAGTGGGATGGTATTTTTCGGGGAGTCCTACAAAAGTGGGTGCGGCATGAAAATTTCAAATTTGGGTGCTTCTAAAAAATGGCATAAATCAACATTATGAGACGATATGGCCCATCAGGTAGGATTTAGTGGTGTCGAAAACCCATAAAACCGGGCGGAAAGTGACTTTTGACTTGTTTTACTGAAATTTTATTTTTTTCAGTGGGTGCACGAAAAGTGCCGTTTCGGTGCCACCCATAACTCGAAAATAAACTTTTTATCACACACGAGCTAGGTATTTATTTTTACACATTACTACCAATTTTTAAAAAAAATGGCCTGTAATTATCCAAAATGGAAGGGGGGGTGGAATATCGACTTGCAACAAAACCCCAGTTCGAGCCATTACACTGACTTGATGATGTTCAGCGCATTATCAGTGTTTTCAACTTAGAGGCAACAAACTTCACGGTCTTGTCAGGATCGCAGTGATAATTCCCTCCAAACATCAAAACAATGATACAGGGATTACACTGACTGCATGATGTTCTGGTCATTATGTGTTTCGAATACATGACCCGATCCGCTTTGAAACAGCATGACTGTCAGGGAGAGCTCAAAGTTGTCATCAGCATTTGGATTGCGCTGGATGAAATCAGAAAGATGATCTGGGTGGGAAAAACTGACGAAGGCAACATCATGGAGGTGCCCCACAGGACAAACCTTGGTAAAATCAAGGTTTGATAAAACATTAGTATTGTGGGTAGTTGCCATAATTACTGGAAATGAAAGTGGCATAAGAGAAGTGGATAGAAAAAACCAGTGAGGTTAGGAGTTGGACTGGGGGTGGTTGGGGCACCAGGGTTAACTTACACCAGGGTTCCTCTCTGAAATCTTCGGGGGTCTCCCAGTTTTAGTGTGGGAAAAAGGGGTGGTGGTATAAACTTCTACCACTCTGTCCTTCTCCAACTGATCTTCATAGAGGAACTGGTCAGGTCATACCAGTGGGACGAGGTCCATAGGTGCTCCATCCTCGCCTCCTCCATCTCCTGTGTCTCAATGCTCCAGGCATATAGCTGCTCATCCCATACCAAATCTTCTCCCTATCTCAATAAATCTTGTAAGTAGGGAGTGACTGCGGATCAACACTTGCGGGCGTCCGTATGAGTGCGGTATCTGTAACAAACATTTCTCTCGCATAAGTAACCTAAATTCACACAAACGAACACACAGTAGCGACAAACTGTATAACTGCAATGTGTCCCAGAAACATTTCTCTCAACTACGCACCCTAACCAACCATAAGCGAACACACAGAGTTGTCGCTACAATATGTAAGTCAGCAGGGTTGGATTTTAGTAACCAATGGGATCACATCTGGGTTGCAACCAATAGAGTTATAATTGTTTGGGCTGTAACCTCTAACGTATATTCATTGATAAATCGTGCTACCAGAGAGATTGTGGGTGTTTATAACCCAAACCAGCTGCAGTTTATGTGATCGACAACCCACTGGGAGGTGCTTAAGAGTTGTACACCTCCACCTACCTGCTCATTGTACACAACATCGGCTTGCTTTCTTTCGTCTTTCAAACTGTGTATGTGTAACTGTTGTTAGGTATAATAGTTGTCGCTACAATATGTAAGTTAGCAGGGTTGGATTTTAGTAACCAATGGGATCACATCTGGGTTGCAACCAATAGAGTTATAATTGTTTGGGCTGTAACCTCTAACGTATATTCATTGATAAATCGTGCTACCAGAGAGATTGTGGGTGTTTATAACCCAAACCAGCTGCAGTTTATGTGATCGACAACCCACTGGGAGGTGCTTAAGAGTTGTACACCTCCACCTACCTGCTCCTTGTACACAACATCGGCTTGCTTTCTTTCGTCTTTCAAACTGTGTATGTGTAACTGTTGTTAGGTATAATAGTTGTCGCTACAATATGTAAGTTAGCAGGGTTGGATTTTAGTAACCAATGGGATCACATCTGGGTTGCAACCAATAGAGTTATAATTGTTTGGGCTGTAACCTCTAACGTATATTCATTGATAAATCGTGCTACCAGAGAGATTGTGGGTGTTTATAACCCAAACCAGCTGCAGTTTATGTGATCGACAACCCACTGGGAGGTGCTTAAGAGTTGTACACCTCCACCTACCTGCTCCTTGTTCACAACATCGGCTTGCTTTCTTTCGTCTTTTATTTTCTTCTCCAACTGTTTGATTGCTTTACTAGCGGCCTGTCGCTCCCTGGACTCTTGTAATCCAGTAACCTAGGATATCTAATGGAACAACAACAAACTGTGTATGTGTAACTGTTGTTAGGTATAATAGTTGTCGCTACAATATGTAAGTCAGCCGGGTTGGATTTTAGTAACCAATGGGATCACATCTGGGTTGCAACCAATAGAGTTATAATTGTTTGGGCTGTAACCTCTAACGTATATTCATTGATAAATCATGCTACCAGAGAGATTGTGGGTGTTTATAACCCAAACCAGCTGCAGTTTATGTGATCGACAACCCACTGGGAGGTGCTTAAGAGTTGTACACCTCCACCTACCTGCTCCTTGTTCACAACATCGGCTTGCTTTCTTTCGTCTTTTATTTTCTTCTCCAACTGTTTGATTGCTATTCGTCCAACATCCTCTGCCATTTTCTCTTAAGCCGCGTTGCTTCATCCTCTGTTTCTTCCAACTCCCTCTCTGTAACGTGTCATTAAGTTCCTTCGCGTCGTCCAACTCCCTCTTCACTCTCGTTACTTCGTCCAATTCCCTCTTCAACTTTCTCTTAACCCTCATATAATCTTCCCCTGTTTCTTCCAACTGCCTCTTCTGCGCTTTCAGCCGGTGAACTTGTTCCTCTGTTTCTTCCAACTGCCTCTTCTTCGCTTTCATCCGGTGCTTGTATATATCAACCTGCTCCTTGTACTGTGTAACTGTTGTTAGGTATAATAGTTGTCGCTACAATATGTAAGTCAGCCGGGTTGGATTTTAGTAACCAATGGGATCACATCTGGGTTGCAACCAATAGAGTTATAATTGTTTGGGCTGTAACCTCTAACGTATATTCATTGATAAATCATGCTACCAGAGATCCTGGTTGAGCGATTTACTACTGACTTACTACTACTGACTGACTACTGACTACTACGACTTCTGAGTTTCATCGCAGTCTTGCAGCTTCTGCTCCAGTCCCTGGCTCCTCGGCCTCGGCCATACAATTATACGAATTATTATACAAATTCAGTTCATAAAGGTATCAAGTATAATTTTAGTAATTCAAGTTACTTGATAACCCTAGTGAACCCAGGACCATCTCCACCTATCTGAACATCCAAGATGTTGATTTCGCCATCCTTGTATGCTACTATGTCAGGAGCACGCTTCCCTTCAGATGTAAGGATAGTCGGCGCTGTCAGTACTCGGTAGTCTCGATACCTTAGCTGCTCACTGAGTAGCTTCTCTACTCCACCGTGACGTCTGTTTCGCTCCAGCGCAGTTCTCAGTCATACCTGCAGGATGTTATAACAAAAAAAACACGGGGGTGGGGGTCATATTGACCCCCCCCCCGGGTTTAATAGGGTTAACCGTATTACCACTGGGGTGTTTATGTTTAGACCATTAGCAGCACTGGCGGGGGGTCGATTCCCCCCCCCCCACCCCCTCCACTGTATTTTTGTAATCATCCAATAAAATCCTACGAAATTTAGGCTGTAGGTGAAAAAATGAAAAGAGATTAACCTTACTCTGAAATTTATTATGCTGGATCTCAGTTAGGTCGCTTCGCTTCTAGCATCGCTTCTTTACATAGATGTAAAGATTAGCCCTTTTAATTTCAGACTCAGGATTGTCTACCATAGGCGGTTTTAGTTAAGCATACTTGAGGAAGAAATGCTGGAATGAATGATCATCGCTCCAACGAAAGATGCCAGTGAGTTTACAACCAGAAACAGTCATAGCAGCATGCAAGTAATAACCACGTATTTGCAAAGGGAATGGATCACCCGTATTACGAAGCATGCTAATGACATAAAGGTCAAGAATATAATACACATTAGCCACTTTGGAACAACCTGGTATAAGGTCTTCCAGCATTCCAGCTTTCACTACTGTAGTAACACAATGTAAACTCAACTTAATATCATCCTCCAATTTGTGAAGGACGTGTGAGCCAAAACAATTAAATAAGTCAATATCAGGGGTTTCAGTTTATATGTATATTAATGACAAAGATGAAACAAAGCTCTTAATAGCGTGGTAAAAGTCAGCACTTCTACAAAATACCCTATATTTCGGGCACAAAACTTACAGTGTAATAAAATGCGTTAACTAACATAACATAAGGCTTCATTATAGGTATCTGTACGCACTGATATGGGATTTGCGTCCAGTTTCTCACACTCTCCATATCTCGACGAGATACTAAAATATATGCCCGAGACCAATCTGATTGTGTGTATATTTACTTTGGAGTTAATGTTAATCTTTATTTGATATATATACCAAATCTGTTCTTTGAAGTACATCTTTAGGGAAGAATAACATCGGAAATTCAGTGTTCGAAAACATGTGTGGTATAATAATGTTATCCTCCTTATCAATTATCATCTTGTCCCATTTAGGTCAAAACGAGACTACCCACTCCTTGTGAACTGTGCGAAAGCTTGGGCATGGTTGAACTCTAACCAGCCCATTACCCCCTTGCTGGCGCAAACATAATCCATAGAACTGGTTCTAACTGCTGATTGATGAACTCCATATAGGAGTACTGATTCTAACTGCTGTATGATGGACTCCATATAGGAGTACTGGTTCTAACTGCTGTATGATGGACTCCATATAGGAGTACTGGTTCTAACTTCTGATTGATGGACTCCATAAAGGAGTACTGGTTCTAACTGCTGATAGAGGAATCCAATTCCCTCTTCAACTTTCTCTTACATACGTTCGCCCTCGCTACTTCTTCCTTATTCCTTCTCGCTTCCTCGTTTACCCTCGTTAACTCATCCTCTTTTTCTTCCAACTGCCTCTTCCAACTCAACTCTCAAGGGTGTCTTCTATCTCTCGAAGATCGCGTCGGAACCTGGCTTTGCTACGTAGAGTTATATGCCCGAGACCAATCTGATTGTGTGTATATTTACTTTGGAGTTAATGTTAATCTTTATTTGATATATATACCAAATCTGTTCTTTGAAGTACATCTTTAGGGAAGAATAACATCGGAAATTCAGTGTTCGAAAACATGTGTGGTATAATAATGTTATCCTCCTTATCAATTATCATCTTGTCCCATTTAGGTCAAAACGAGACTACCCACTCCTTGTGAACTGTGCGAAAGCTTGGGCATGGTTGAACTCTAACCAGCCCATTACCCCCTTGCTGGCGCAAACATAATCCATAGAACTGGTTCTAACTGCTGATTGATGAACTCCATATAGGAGTACTGATTCTAACTGCTGTATGATGGACTCCATATAGGAGTACTGGTTCTAACTGCTGTATGATGGACTCCATATAGGAGTACTGGTTCTAACTTCTGATTGATGGACTCCATAAAGGAGTACTGGTTCTAACTGCTGATAGAGGAATCCAATTCCCTCTTCAACTTTCTCTTACATACGTTCGCCCTCGCTACTTCTTCCTTATTCCTTCTCGCTTCCTCGTTTACCCTCGTTAACTCATCCTCTTTTTCTTCCAACTGCCTCTTCCAACTCAACTCTCAAGGGTGTCTTCTATCTCTCGAAGATCGCGTCGGAACCTGGCTTTGCTACGTAGAGTTATATGCCCGAGACCAATCTGATTGTGTGTATATTTACTTTGGAGTTAATGTTAATCTTTATTTGATATATATACCAAATCTGTTCTTTGAAGTACATCTTTAGGGAAGAATAACATCGGAAATTCAGTGTTCGAAAACATGTGTGGTATAATAATGTTATCCTCCTTATCAATTATCATCTTGTCCCATTTAGGTCAAAACGAGACTACCCACTCCTTGTGAACTGTGCGAAAGCTTGGGCATGGTTGAACTCTAACCAGCCCATTACCCCCTTGCTGGCGCAAACATAATCCATAGAACTGGTTCTAACTGCTGATTGATGAACTCCATATAGGAGTACTGATTCTAACTGCTGTATGATGGACTCCATATAGGAGTACTGGTTCTAACTGCTGTATGATGGACTCCATATAGGAGTACTGGTTCTAACTTCTGATTGATGGACTCCATAAAGGAGTACTGGTTCTAACTGCTGATAGAGGAATCCAATTCCCTCTTCAACTTTCTCTTACATACGTTCGCCCTCGCTACTTCTTCCTTATTCCTTCTCGCTTCCTCGTTTACCCTCGTTAACTCATCCTCTTTTTCTTCCAACTGCCTCTTCCAACTCAACTCTCAAGGGTGTCTTCTATCTCTCGAAGATCGCGTCGGAACCTGGCTTTGCTACGTAGAGTTATATGCCCGAGACCAATCTGATTGTGTGTATATTTACTTTGGAGTTAATGTTAATCTTTATTTGATATATATACCAAATCTGTTCTTTGAAGTACATCTTTAGGGAAGAATAACATCGGAAATTCAGTGTTCGAAAACATGTGTGGTATAATAATGTTATCCTCCTTATCAATTATCATCTTGTCCCATTTAGGTCAAAACGAGACTACCCACTCCTTGTGAACTGTGCGAAAGCTTGGGCATGGTTGAACTCTAACCAGCCCATTACCCCCTTGCTGGCGCAAACATAATCCATAGAACTGGTTCTAACTGCTGATTGATGAACTCCATATAGGAGTACTGATTCTAACTGCTGTATGATGGACTCCATATAGGAGTACTGGTTCTAACTGCTGTATGATGGACTCCATATAGGAGTACTGGTTCTAACTTCTGATTGATGGACTCCATAAAGGAGTACTGGTTCTAACTGCTGATAGAGGAATCCAATTCCCTCTTCAACTTTCTCTTACATACGTTCGCCCTCGCTACTTCTTCCTTATTCCTTCTCGCTTCCTCGTTTACCCTCGTTAACTCATCCTCTTTTTCTTCCAACTGCCTCTTCCAACTCAACTCTCAAGGGTGTCTTCTATCTCTCGAAGATCGCGTCGGAACCTGGCTTTGCTACGTAGAGTTATATGCCCGAGACCAATCTGATTGTGTGTATATTTACTTTGGAGTTAATGTTAATCTTTATTTGATATATATACCAAATCTGTTCTTTGAAGTACATCTTTAGGGAAGAATAACATCGGAAATTCAGTGTTCGAAAACATGTGTGGTATAATAATGTTATCCTCCTTATCAATTATCATCTTGTCCCATTTAGGTCAAAACGAGACTACCCACTCCTTGTGAACTGTGCGAAAGCTTGGGCATGGTTGAACTCTAACCAGCCCATTACCCCCTTGCTGGCGCAAACATAATCCATAGAACTGGTTCTAACTGCTGATTGATGAACTCCATATAGGAGTACTGATTCTAACTGCTGTATGATGGACTCCATATAGGAGTACTGGTTCTAACTGCTGTATGATGGACTCCATATAGGAGTACTGGTTCTAACTTCTGATTGATGGACTCCATAAAGGAGTACTGGTTCTAACTGCTGATAGAGGAATCCAATTCCCTCTTCAACTTTCTCTTACATACGTTCGCCCTCGCTACTTC
Organism: Nemertoderma westbladi; assembly: GCA_032718475.1. NCBI lineage: Eukaryota > Metazoa > Xenacoelomorpha > Nemertodermatida > Nemertodermatidae > Nemertoderma > Nemertoderma westbladi. Next base: position 95,351 of record JAUCBJ010009090.1, on the reverse strand, counting down.
TTCCTTATTCCTTCTCGCTTCCTCGTTTACCCTCGTTAACTCATCCTCTTTTTCTTCCAACTGCCTCTTCCAACTCAACTCTCAAGGGTGTCTTCTATCTCTCGAAGATCGCGTCGGAACCTGGCTTTGCTACGTAGAGTTATATGCCCGAGACCAATCTGATTGTGTGTATATTTACTTTGGAGTTAATGTTAATCTTTATTTGATATATATACCAAATCTGTTCTTTGAAGTACATCTTTAGGGAAGAATAACATCGGAAATTCAGTGTTCGAAAACATGTGTGGTATAATAATGTTATCCTCCTTATCAATTATCATCTTGTCCCATTTAGGTCAAAACGAGACTACCCACTCCTTGTGAACTGTGCGAAAGCTTGGGCATGGTTGAACTCTAACCAGCCCATTACCCCCTTGCTGGCGCAAACATAATCCATAGAACTGGTTCTAACTGCTGATTGATGAACTCCATATAGGAGTACTGATTCTAACTGCTGTATGATGGACTCCATATAGGAGTACTGGTTCTAACTGCTGTATGATGGACTCCATATAGGAGTACTGGTTCTAACTTCTGATTGATGGACTCCATAAAGGAGTACTGGTTCTAACTGCTGATAGAGGAATCCAATTCCCTCTTCAACTTTCTCTTACATACGTTCGCCCTCGCTACTTCTTCCTTATTCCTTCTCGCTTCCTCGTTTACCCTCGTTAACTCATCCTCTTTTTCTTCCAACTGCCTCTTCCAACTCAACTCTCAAGGGTGTCTTCTATCTCTCGAAGATCGCGTCGGAACCTGGCTTTGCTACGTAGAGTTATATGCCCGAGACCAATCTGATTGTGTGTATATTTACTTTGGAGTTAATGTTAATCTTTATTTGATATATATACCAAATCTGTTCTTTGAAGTACATCTTTAGGGAAGAATAACATCGGAAATTCAGTGTTCGAAAACATGTGTGGTATAATAATGTTATCCTCCTTATCAATTATCATCTTGTCCCATTTAGGTCAAAACGAGACTACCCACTCCTTGTGAACTGTGCGAAAGCTTGGGCATGGTTGAACTCTAACCAGCCCATTACCCCCTTGCTGGCGCAAACATAATCCATAGAACTGGTTCTAACTGCTGATTGATGAACTCCATATAGGAGTACTGATTCTAACTGCTGTATGATGGACTCCATATAGGAGTACTGGTTCTAACTGCTGTATGATGGACTCCATATAGGAGTACTGGTTCTAACTTCTGATTGATGGACTCCATAAAGGAGTACTGGTTCTAACTGCTGATAGAGGAATCCAATTCCCTCTTCAACTTTCTCTTACATACGTTCGCCCTCGCTACTTCTTCCTTATTCCTTCTCGCTTCCTCGTTTACCCTCGTTAACTCATCCTCTTTTTCTTCCAACTGCCTCTTCCAACTCAACTCTCAAGGGTGTCTTCTATCTCTCGAAGATCGCGTCGGAACCTGGCTTTGCTACGTAGAGTTATATGCCCAAGACCAATCTGATTGTGTGTATATTTACTTTGGAGTTAATGTTAATCTTTATTTGATATATATACCAAATCTGTTCTTTGAAGTACATCTTTAGGGAAGAATAACATCGGAAATTCAGTGTTCGAAAACATGTGTGGTATAATAATGTTATCCTCCTTATCAATTATCATCTTGTCCCATTTAGGTCAAAACGAGACTACCCACTCCTTGTGAACTGTGCGAAAGCTTGGGCATGGTTGAACTCTAACCAGCCCATTACCCCCTTGCTGGCGCAAACATAATCCATAGAACTGGTTCTAACTGCTGATTGATGAACTCCATATAGGAGTACTGATTCTAACTGCTGTATGATGGACTCCATATAGGAGTACTGGTTCTAACTGCTGTATGATGGACTCCATATAGGAGTACTGGTTCTAACTTCTGATTGATGGACTCCATAAAGGAGTACTGGTTCTAACTGCTGATAGAGGAATCCAATTCCCTCTTCAACTTTCTCTTACATACGTTCGCCCTCGCTACTTCTTCCTTATTCCTTCTCGCTTCCTCGTTTACCCTCGTTAACTCATCCTCTTTTTCTTCCAACTGCCTCTTCCAACTCAACTCTCAAGGGTGTCTTCTATCTCTCGAAGATCGCGTCGGAACCTGGCTTTGCTACGTAGAGTTATATGCCCGAGACCAATCTGATTGTGTGTATATTTACTTTGGAGTTAATGTTAATCTTTATTTGATATATATACCAAATCTGTTCTTTGAAGTACATCTTTAGGGAAGAATAACATCGGAAATTCAGTGTTCGAAAACATGTGTGGTATAATAATGTTATCCTCCTTATCAATTATCATCTTGTCCCATTTAGGTCAAAACGAGACTACCCACTCCTTGTGAACTGTGCGAAAGCTTGGGCATGGTTGAACTCTAACCAGCCCATTACCCCCTTGCTGGCGCAAACATAATCCATAGAACTGGTTCTAACTGCTGATTGATGAACTCCATATAGGAGTACTGATTCTAACTGCTGTATGATGGACTCCATATAGGAGTACTGGTTCTAACTGCTGTATGATGGACTCCATATAGGAGTACTGGTTCTAACTTCTGATTGATGGACTCCATAAAGGAGTACTGGTTCTAACTGCTGATAGAGGAATCCAATTCCCTCTTCAACTTTCTCTTACATACGTTCGCCCTCGCTACTTCTTCCTTATTCCTTCTCGCTTCCTCGTTTACCCTCGTTAACTCATCCTCTTTTTCTTCCAACTGCCTCTTCCAACTCAACTCTCAAGGGTGTCTTCTATCTCTCGAAGATCGCGTCGGAACCTGGCTTTGCTACGTAGAGTTATATGCCCGAGACCAATCTGATTGTGTGTATATTTACTTTGGAGTTAATGTTAATCTTTATTTGATATATATACCAAATCTGTTCTTTGAAGTACATCTTTAGGGAAGAATAACATCGGAAATTCAGTGTTCGAAAACATGTGTGGTATAATAATGTTATCCTCCTTATCAATTATCATCTTGTCCCATTTAGGTCAAAACGAGACTACCCACTCCTTGTGAACTGTGCGAAAGCTTGGGCATGGTTGAACTCTAACCAGCCCATTACCCCCTTGCTGGCGCAAACATAATCCATAGAACTGGTTCTAACTGCTGATTGATGAACTCCATATAGGAGTACTGATTCTAACTGCTGTATGATGGACTCCATATAGGAGTACTGGTTCTAACTGCTGTATGATGGACTCCATATAGGAGTACTGGTTCTAACTTCTGATTGATGGACTCCATAAAGGAGTACTGGTTCTAACTGCTGATAGAGGAATCCAATTCCCTCTTCAACTTTCTCTTACATACGTTCGCCCTCGCTACTTCTTCCTTATTCCTTCTCGCTTCCTCGTTTACCCTCGTTAACTCATCCTCTTTTTCTTCCAACTGCCTCTTCCAACTCAACTCTCAAGGGTGTCTTCTATCTCTCGAAGATCGCGTCGGAACCTGGCTTTGCTACGTAGAGTTATATGCCCGAGACCAATCTGATTGTGTGTATATTTACTTTGGAGTTAATGTTAATCTTTATTTGATATATATACCAAATCTGTTCTTTGAAGTACATCTTTAGGGAAGAATAACATCGGAAATTCAGTGTTCGAAAACATGTGTGGTATAATAATGTTATCCTCCTTATCAATTATCATCTTGTCCCATTTAGGTCAAAACGAGACTACCCACTCCTTGTGAACTGTGCGAAAGCTTGGGCATGGTTGAACTCTAACCAGCCCATTACCCCCTTGCTGGCGCAAACATAATCCATAGAACTGGTTCTAACTGCTGATTGATGAACTCCATATAGGAGTACTGATTCTAACTGCTGTATGATGGACTCCATATAGGAGTACTGGTTCTAACTGCTGTATGATGGACTCCATATAGGAGTACTGGTTCTAACTTCTGATTGATGGACTCCATAAAGGAGTACTGGTTCTAACTGCTGATAGAGGAATCCAATTCCCTCTTCAACTTTCTCTTACATACGTTCGCCCTCGCTACTTCTTCCTTATTCCTTCTCGCTTCCTCGTTTACCCTCGTTAACTCATCCTCTTTTTCTTCCAACTGCCTCTTCCAACTCAACTCTCAAGGGTGTCTTCTATCTCTCGAAGATCGCGTCGGAACCTGGCTTTGCTACGTAGAGTTATATGCCCGAGACCAATCTGATTGTGTGTATATTTACTTTGGAGTTAATGTTAATCTTTATTTGATATATATACCAAATCTGTTCTTTGAAGTACATCTTTAGGGAAGAATAACATCGGAAATTCAGTGTTCGAAAACATGTGTGGTATAATAATGTTATCCTCCTTATCAATTATCATCTTGTCCCATTTAGGTCAAAACGAGACTACCCACTCCTTGTGAACTGTGCGAAAGCTTGGGCATGGTTGAACTCTAACCAGCCCATTACCCCCTTGCTGGCGCAAACATAATCCATAGAACTGGTTCTAACTGCTGATTGATGAACTCCATATAGGAGTACTGATTCTAACTGCTGTATGATGGACTCCATATAGGAGTACTGGTTCTAACTGCTGTATGATGGACTCCATATAGGAGTACTGGTTCTAACTTCTGATTGATGGACTCCATAAAGGAGTACTGGTTCTAACTGCTGATAGAGGAATCCAATTCCCTCTTCAACTTTCTCTTACATACGTTCGCCCTCGCTACTTCTTCCTTATTCCTTCTCGCTTCCTCGTTTACCCTCGTTAACTCATCCTCTTTTTCTTCCAACTGCCTCTTCCAACTCAACTCTCAAGGGTGTCTTCTATCTCTCGAAGATCGCGTCGGAACCTGGCTTTGCTACGTAGAGTTATATGCCCGAGACCAATCTGATTGTGTGTATATTTACTTTGGAGTTAATGTTAATCTTTATTTGATATATATACC
>JAUCBJ010009090.1:0-90310 GCA_032718475.1 Nemertoderma westbladi | reverse complement strand
CCTACTTCGCATGGCCTACAGTACTGTAGTAGCGAATGCAATAATAATATATACCGTAATTCATATTTCTGAGTGTCTTTAAAATTATACAAAATACTTACAGTAGGCCTACTACATGTACTACTAGGATCGGCATGCTGCATTGCAGCTGCATTTTTAAGAATGCTGTGCCGGCTTCTCGACAAAATTGCGCCACCACAACTCCGTCTCACCATGACATTTGCTAGATCATCCGCATCTTCAAGGCCAGTGTCCTTTAAGATGCGTCTCAAGAAAGTCATGGGCTGTCCACCATGCTTATTCACACCATGAGGCTGCCAAAGTACAAGATTATGCACAGGATGGTCCTCACGGCGAAAGCAATGTCTGCAAAGCGGAGACGATTTTGTTCTAGTGTCAAGCTTGGGGAAACCAATGAGACACCTCCAATGTTATAAGTATCTGGTTGGAGATGTGTGCATTGTACTTGGCACAATGAACCCGGCGTAGCATTCTTGTGAATGTGCCATCCAGAGATTTGGTGTCCTCAGCAGTTAGAGCCCAGCATGGACTCCCATAGAGGAGTACTGGAACTACTGCTGCTCTAAATAATCGGACCTTAAGTTTCCGATTAATTCTCGGCGACTTCCAAATCCTGGATACTACATGTACAGTAGTATCTCTGTATGAGACGGTAATAGATATCATGCGGGTGCGCAGGTAGGTAGAGTGTAAAGTGTAATGTGCACTTTCTTGTACTAACAAGGTATTTTTTTTGCTTCAAAAAAGGCCTCTGTGGGAAAAGACTTAGAATTTATTTTTACAATTTCGTTACCACCCGGTGTCTGTGAGAAAAGAATGATGTTTTTGTGAGTTTTCGCGGTATCTGTGGGAAAATTTCATAATACTATTAAATAGAGTTCTATTCAGTCAGTGTATTGATGTATTACATACAACACTTCCCAAACTTTATTAACATTTCGTATTTTCGAAAAAGATTCAAGTCTCCCTCAAATGCGGGGAGACTTTGACAACTATAAGGGTGTGAGACTTGAATTGGCCATTCGTATTCATGTATATTCGTACAAAAATTGATGAAGTGGTGAAATAATTAGGCCTACATGTTCAACATGTCAATTTTATAGTAGAGCAGAAAGATTAGTGTAGGCCTACAACCAGTGGCGGATCCAGGGGGGGGGGGGGGGGGGGGGGGGGGTGTGCATGCCCATGCACGAAGTGAACATGTGCAAGTGTAAGCGTGAGGAATTGAATACAAAGTGGTGTGTCGTGCTAAAGTATAATTATTCCCCGTTTTACTATTTCGTTTTACTTTTTAGACCTCTAGTATTCACTCCGTTGTCGGTGTTGTTGTTGGGGTTGTTGTTCTTGTTGTATAGCGTGGGACTTGGAATCTCTAGGTACTGAGTTCAATCCCCGATTCCGGTGAATTTTGTTGTTGTAAGATTGGTAGTAAGATTGGTAGTAAGCCATTCAAGGAGACAGTTTATGCGTTAGTAGCGGAACTTTGTTACTTTAAAGAATAATGTACTTTAAATTGCTGGGCAGTATAGCATGAGGTTTATCACAGGGTGACAATTATTAATGATTGTATGCTTATAATTAAATGTCTATGTGATTATCGTTTAATTGATAAATTTGAGGGTGTCTTAACAATGAGGGGGGGGGGGGGGGCTTATGCAAGGGATTGTTTGCCCCCCCCCCCCCCCCCCCCCCCCCTCCCCATGAAATATTCTGGAACTGCGCCCGCCTACAACTATTATTTTACCTGTCCCACTAGGTGGTTCAACAGGTGGTTCCATGCAGTTTCCCTTTCCATCATCAAGGTATTTGCAACCGCATTCTATGACATTCCCCTTAATGGAGCAGGTTGAATAGGCTCCACATACCTAAAACATATATAATGCTACAAATATTTCAATGTACACAAAAATACCTGTACTTTATAAGATAACTATCTCGTTGTTTAATACTGGTTCTACATTTTTATTGTTTTAGTTGAGTTATACATATACAGTATGAAAATGTTTGCTATAGATTTTTAATGAATGCTGGAGAGGGAATGGAGGTTTGGTTCGGAGTGGGGTTGTGCATTCTTACTGTAGGATAATCACAGGGTTGGGACTAGACACAAATTCGTTCACACATATCCAGACATATATACACCATGTCCCGTAATATAGTGTCATTTTCTGAAGACAAGGCCACCCCCCCCCAGATTTTTCTACAAATCTTTATCATATTGCTTGAAATTTGAAACACAACTAGTTCCACTCACCGTCGATGACCCCATGAAGCAGGAATTTTCGATTTTGCCTTTAAATTTTTTTATAAGCGTTTTAAAAAAGTGTCTTGCGAAATCGCACCCTCCGTATCGTGAGACATTCTTCATATTACTGTAGTTGTAAATTTTTCATATCGTTAGAAAGCTTCAATGATAGAAATACGGCCATCAATCAACACGCATTCAGTACAATTAATATGTAAAAAACTCCTCCAGTAAATGAAGGGATATCTTTCGTTGGGTGTGTGAGATACTCGAAAAACCCTTAGGCTCTTCCCCAGTAGAATGCCTACCTCCCTTCCCACGTGACTTCCGGTTTCACTCAGGTAACCTGCTGTCCGTCAACCAGTGGCCTCCTGCCTGTCGAGGATATGCGTTAGACCCCGGAATCAGTGTAACAACTAAGAGGGTTCAGTTTGACTTGTAGTATAATGGCATTTACTAGATAATAGCAATAGCTAATATCTCTTACCAATAATAGCTATTGCACGTACGGTGCGATGCGAAGTAGCGTAATACCAATAACACGATAATATAAGGTACCAATAAACATTAGGGAAAGTTACAGGAAAGTATAGGGAAGGTGACATTTAATGTAGAAATACACCTAAGGAATGAAGTTCTTATTCAGAAACACAATATTATATAGGCCTACACCGCAATATTGAGAATAATCACTACTAACATCTGACTAATCTCTAATAATAATCCAAATAACACCTTCACCTGTTGTTATACACCAATATGTTAGCTACCCTCTCTCAGCCGTGAGTACAGTAGTCAGTCACCAGTAAAACCCCCAATCTATTAATACAGTAGTCCCTTTCATTGTTACAAACAACCGACCACACTGTCCTTACTGTACTATACCTCCTACAGTACTTATGGTATCATTGTTTGGTTTGTCGATACACAATATCTAATAGTGGGTTTTGGGCCTCAATATGCATTCACACCTTTCTTTATGATTGTATTAATCATGTCACACCATTACTCACTGTGTAGCCAATGATTCATCCACAGTTTAGGCCTATTACCATTCTAATTATATCGTTTATTGGTTTGGGAGTACTCACTAACATAGTATATAGAAAAATATCGAGACGTGAAATCACTAGTAAACATTTCGCGTGTTGATTTTGATCTTTTAATTTGTTGAACTTCAGTAAACTAATTATTTTCTTGGGTCCATGTGAAGAATACCAGACTTTCTGCCGTTATATTTCATTTTGCAGTTTCCCCCATGTGAAGAATACCTGGTTTTCACCAAAAACACAGGTTACAGAAGGGCTGAATCTAACCAAAACAATAAACGAATTAGTATATGTACAGGTTATAAGACGCCCATGTGAAGAATACCAGGATGTGCCTCTTGGGTTGGGTTAGGTTACCTAACACTGGTAGAGGAGAATCCAGTTCAAGCCTTTGCCTTCAATGGTGCCCTAGGCAATTGTAGCCCTCAATGACTTATTTGGTTGGCAGTGCTTACCAACCCACTCTTGATCAACTAAATGATGAATAGGCTACTGGCGCTGATCGGGCTGCCCCACTGGGCTGACAGCTACAGGTAGTACAGTACCACATTACTGCCATGCATAGTGGTAGCAGAATCTGGGGACCCTGACCTGACCTGAACTGCCTGACCTGAAAATTATATTTTTAATGATATTTATTTGATGTATTGAAGTGCTGCTCTACGAACGGCTCACAGGCCTATATGTATTTATTTCAAGTCGATGTGATGTATGTGCTACAGTATAGATTATTATTATTATTATTGTTGTTAATGTTGTTGCACTTAATGCGATGTTTTAATGAAAAGTTAATAATCTAAATAAGTTGAAGTAACATATACTTGCTTTAGAATACTTGCAGCAGGCTGATTATTGTAATAGTAGTAGTGGACATACTTACTTCCTCGTTTTCACCACCAACGCATTGGCCACAATTTCCTGTGTTCTGATCGATTCCCTGACTTTGATCAACACAAAAACAGTGGGGTTCTTCATGGTGATCATCTCCGTCGTGACAAATCTGGTCATCGTGACATTTTACGCTGCCGCACAAGCTTTCTAAAATATATTTTTATTATTGTAAAAAATTCGTTTTGTACAAAATTAATTGTATAATACAGAATGTCCGTTGATGTAGGGCCTATATGGACAATTCCATAGTGTCGGACGTTTGGGTAAACCCAAATTTTCGGTTGTTTTTTACTATTTGTAGGAAGTTGTTAATTCAAGGTCACCCAGAATAATGCTTACACTACCCCAAATTCGAAGCTCTATTTGAGAACACATAATTAGTCCACTGAAAACTACTGGAGTTCTAGAAATTCGAGTTTAAAAAGTGGGTGTCGGACGTTTGAGTTTTTGGACACGAAGTTTTGGCTAAAAATACAAACATATACGTATAACAGTGCCGATGAAAACTTTTGCAAATTGTGGCTAACCAAATCAACAACTCTGTTGCTACCTCTTATTAATCCAACCTTTGTAATATTCTAAATCTAACATGGAATTGAATTGAGTTGAAATGGTGTTAGTTAGGCTGGGTTCATTTTGTCAAAAATTCAGTACAATGCACAAATCTTCAACCACACCATTGCATTGTATAGCATTGAAGGTGTCTGGTTAGTTACCGCAAGCTTGACACTTGAATGGAGACCGCCACCATATTCAGGACATTGGACATTGCTTTCTGGGTGATGATCAGCCAGTCCACGATCTTGTGCTTTGGTGGCCTCTTGGAGAGAATAACAACTCACAACCGGCCATGCTTTTGTAGCACTGTAATAGTGAATGATTATGTACTGTTATACTCTAAAAAAATGAGATATCTTGTATGATATAGTACCGGTACTTTTCTTTACTTAAATTAGTCATGATAGATAAAAATATTTAATTTGGGTGAAAGAAAGCGAATTTTTCAGTTAAAATTATGTACTCACCAACACAAGCACCTCCATTGGAATCATAACCTTCGTCACATTCACATTGAGCTGCCCCATCGACACTACTACAGCTTCCGTGTCCACCGCAGTCATTGTTATGGCATGGGTCAGCTGAAAAATAACAAATATTTAAGATGGAAATCTGCGCAAGAAACTAATTTGCGGCACTAATAAATATCAACGCTACAAAGTGTCGTAATTATCTTGGGTTTATATACCATTGATGTTATCCACATTATAGCTACAATATTACTGTAGAATTACTGTAGTAAACAACTGTGAAATATAACTTTAACATAAGTTTTGTAGAGTTTGAATCGATAGTATATCCAAAGTCTACATCAAAATGTCGACTTTGGAATTTAATACGTTCTATATGAAAATTTGTAGACTTTGGGTGTAAATTTTAGTTTTAGCTCAATAACTTTCCACAATCTGAATCAACTTATGTTTTATTATCAGAGTCGTTTTCAGCACGCAAATAGCCTGTCGAATGTTATGATATACTTGCCTATTTGATCAACTTCAAATTCCGCATAAAAGTTGCGCTTTTTGCCGCTTTAAAGTCACAGTGACCAAAAATGAGCACTCTTTGTTACTAATTTCAATTTAACGAAATTCAGCTATTATGTCTGAGTGAGTTGGCAGATTTTTATCACATGAGCGAAGCGAGTGCCAATGAATATAAAACTTATTTTTGCTAAATATTTTTTTGAGAAATCTCATTTTTCAGTTAAAATTTTGTACTCACCAACACAAGCACCCCCATTGGAATCATAACCTTCGTCACATTCACATTGAGCTGCCCCATTGGAACTGCTACAGCTTCCGTGACCACCGCAGTCATTGTTATGGCATGGGTCAGCTGAAAAATAATTAAGTACTACCGGTATTTTGTTGCTCAAATAAAAAGCAATACCTTACAATAAACATAATGTATAAAATAATTTATCAAGTTATATTATGAATAATAATAATCTTATTCGATAAACAGTATTTGAAAAAGGAGCACTCTTTGTTACTAAATTCAATTGAGCGAAATTCAGCTATTCTGTCTGAGTAAATTTGCAGATTTTTATCACATGAGCGAAGCGAGTGCCAATGAATTTAAAACTTATTTGTGAGAATTTTTTTGAGAAATCGTCTTTTTCAGTTAAAATTATGTACTTACCAACGCAAGCACCTCCATTGGAATCATAACCTTCGTCACATTGACATTGAGCTGCCCCATCGACACTACTACAGCTTCCGTGTCCACCGCAGTCATTGTTATGGCATGGGTCAGCTGAAAAATAGTTAATAATTAAGTACTACCGGTATAATTCCGCGCGAGAAAATATTTTTGTTGCTCAAATAAAAAGCAATACCTTACAATAAATATGACATATAATAACTATTTACATCATTGTGTGCAAAGTAGCACTTTGCAGCGTTATGACCCGAGTTTATTTATGTACCGAGCGAGCGCAGCGAGGGAGGTTTACATAAATAAACATGGGTCTTTAACGCTGAAAAGTGACCTGTTATTGAATACGTTCTGTCCTATAGGCCGCAACGCTGCAAAGTAGTACTTTGCAGCGTTACGAGTAATTTACCAGAACGCTGTTAAGATGACATAATGTAACAAAATAATTTATCAAGTTAAAAATATTTCTAATAATTTATAATATAATAAGTAATTATAATCTTATTCGATAAACAGTATTAGAAAAGGTCACTGTCACTTTAAACCGGCAAAAGTTTAGCAAAAACTTTAAATGTTCATATGTTTTAATTGCGTGAACGAAATTCGACAATATCGAACTTGTTTTGTAGTTCTTGATAATCCCCACAACATACTTTACTTTATTTATAACAATTGACAATAACTATTAATCGTAATTTCATTTGTATTTTTGCTATTTATAGTAGATCCAGTGTAGGTCTTGGGCGCAACTTTAAGCGTTTACGTTTTAGTACGCAGCTCCTGAGATGCCCAAGGCAGACATGTTTTAGTTTTAATATATTTTGAAGAGACAATATGTGAGACAATATGAAAATTAGGTTCAGGACATACAGTAAATAAAGACTACTTCGTAAAACTACTACTAATTTATTTCGTCACTGGACTCATCGGGTTTGAAAATATAGGCTTTCTCCAAAAATATTACCGAACTTTGAAGGTTCGGTTCACTATTACTGGTAAATTAGGTCTAGTGGCACAATTACGAGCCCATTTTGAAGATAATTTTATGTGCTTTCTATAACCAATTGATGTGACCATATCATCTCCTATGGCGAAGCTATCGCCAAGAATGTAACACCAACTCCGAAGAAAAACATAAAAATGTAAATCGTATAGGATTCTCGGTATCGCAAAGGTGTTCTTTAAAAGAACAAATCCGTGGTGATTGTCAAGTAGGTGGAGGCGGCTGCTGATTGTAGTGAGGTCTTTAACCTTCGCTGTCAAGCACGCCTCAACTGCGGACGTTCCAATTGGTGCACCGAGCATGACGTGTGGAGGGAACTCCAGTGCTTCATGTGGAGGGAACTTAATGCCCGGACAAAGCGTGTTGATCTGCTTCTCGATATGGGCACAATCCGATGGAGAAACAGGGCCCAAAAAGAAAAGTTTGCACTTACCAGTGTTGAGATGGAGCCCCAACTTGTTCTCCTCGTTGATAATAGTTTCTAAATCCAATAGGACTGTCTCACTATCGTCAGCTATATTACCGTCGTCCAGGTACCACAAGTTAAATGTGGACTCCAGTGATTTGTTGAGGTCGATGGTAGTGTCGCCGAAAATTGGTGGCGCCTCTGGGTCTCCCTGTTGCGCTCCTTCTTCTGACTCGAGAACGGTATTTCCATAAACGAGGTAGCTCGGACTCCCATGCGTAAAATTATAGATGGCCGGGTGGCGCTTGTGAATGGTCTCTAGCATCGCGTCTCATCGGACCGAATTAAAGGCATTGCTAAAATATACTTTTAGCAACACGGCGTTCGGATCGTTGGGAATGGAAGTCATGGCTCTCGTGGTGTGAGCTGCGGCTTCCGCGCCATTCTTTGTTCCAATACCTATTTGGGTGACTCCGTATGAGGTAGTGCGCTGCTCCTTAACGATGCTGCCGGCGAACTTCGCACAGAGTCTGCGCAGTGTATTGCCTACAGCTATAGGCCAAATCCCCCGGCCATTGGTGAACGCGAACACGTTGGCACCAAAAAACACCGTTCTGATGGATTCTGGGACGTCTCCAGCGGTTACTACATCTACGAACTTACACATCTTGTCGAGAAGACGATTTCCAACTTCCCCAACTGATGGTGTGACTAAGTCTTTCAGAATCTGTGGCAGCATTCCGTCTATCCCGCCTGCGCTTCCACATGGGAATGAAGCTATCAGTTTTCTGAGCGATCCAGGGCTACAGGGAGTAGCAGCCGAAATAGTGCTGGCGGGTGGAGCAGGGCGTCTATCGAGTGGTCGGGATGGGTGCTTTATTCGTAGCTTCTCCAGAGTATCTGCGTTGTTTGGTGCCATTGTTTCTGTTGAAGCGGCCAAGCGAATAGCTCCCTTAATATCCTTCTCCTCAATCTTAGCAGCAACAGCTGCGGCGAGGCGGATCGACTCTTGGTTGTCTGTTGGTCGAGCAGGCATGCATGACTTGGAGATCATCGGGTGTTCCGTCGTAGGAATGCCATTCCAGAACGCTACAATTCTTCAGTTTACTAGCATGGCAAGGGAGCACTGGTGCTTCCTGCCACCCCGCGTTGGAGCTGCCAAACAGCAGTGGCTAACCAAAAGCAACTTGCACCAGGCCTCTTCGCATGAAGGGCTATCGGAAATCGAGGCATTTATTTGGCTAAAAGATTGGCCAGGTTGTTCCTGGCTGCTTTTGGAACATGTTTAAGCTGCTTTGAGTGGTGTTTGAGAATCAGCTCCAGAACCTGGTACGATTGGTGAGTATCCGTTGAGTGTAGATGCATCTGTAGACGCCTTGGTTGTTGGTTGTTTGTTTGATGCATTGCACTTCAGGGAAGGCGGATGAAGGAACAACCCCACAGGGGACACCAGGGTCCCTGAGCGAGGCGGAGCATCTGTTGGTCCGAGGTCCGTGTACCTGGATTTTACCCTTGCCACTCACCGATATCTCGCGAGAACAGACTGGTCAAGCTGGTTTAACCGATGCTGGGGTAGTGGAGTGGCCCGTATCGTGTGACAATGGCTCTTGGGAGCAACTATTTGTGGTTTGTGGTGCGGGTGTTATAGGTTCGGTTGCGATATTCGCTTTTTCATGAGGTTCACATTGGTGCTGGACAATTTCCATAAGTTGTTTACGAAAAGACTTTATGGAGTTATCGTTTATTCCTGCATCCAACATAGACTCCCCGAGGAGGCACAATTTTGCGAAGCGACAGATGTAAACTCCACACTGGTAGTCGTTGAACTGCAGTGGATTGCGGATCTCAGTGCTGGCAGTTACAATGGGTATCTTCGAAACACCGAGCCTCTCAGCTTCCATAATTAACCATTTCTTAAATTGCTCGATGAGGACAGGATCAGCATTACCTGCGAGGGAGTGAAAATAGGACAAGCGTCTCTCCTTCGTCTTAAACACTATTAGGATCCAGTGGTTCCCATTAATCAGGGTGGGGAAGAACAGGAGGTCGAGAAGAAAGATGTTAATCTTCGAGGTCCACCTATTCACAGCTTCCAAGCCTCATCGAGATTGCAGGAGCGTAACGAAATGTGGATTAAACACCTTCGACGCCAAGCAACTTGTTTGTTGGGAGAGGAACGTACAGTAAGAAGTGCTTCTACCATTGTGCCGGTTAGCCAGCTACGATCTTCTACTGAGGCGGCATCCGATCGGTTTACCGGGATTCCTCCGAGCGTATGTTGCTACGTGGTATTTTGGCTGGAGCAGTCGTTTACCAGGACTGACTCAGATAAAACAATGAGACTGGCCTCTGTTTCAACGTTGCCGGGGTCTGTTTAAATCGTGGGGGCACCTCCGCTATACATTGCAATGTACAAGTACGCATTCACTGTATAAGTTGTTATACCTAATAAAAAATTTTACGTTTTATATCCAATCACAATTTCATTTTCTACGAAACGCAAATAACGTTTTCAATAAACTGGAAGACATTATTTCGTGAGATCCATTTATCCTGTCCTCGTTATGATGATTAAGTTAACTTTTTGAGTTACTGTAACTTCTAAATCGACCACCATTACAAAATAGCTAGTAAAATTTGAAATACTTCGTAATTTCCCTACATATAACTAGCTATATGTACTTTGTGAATTAATTGAGAAATAAATTGAAATTGAAATTAATTAAAAAACACTATACTAAAACAAAACACTTTGGTAAACAAAACAAAGAATCATCCAGAACATCTTGTATTTATTAAATAGAATAAATGGCTTTCAGCGAACAATAATTCTTGCAATCTTGAACGCCTATATCTCAGTTATTTCTCAACGAATTTCAAACATTGTTACATATTTCGAATCTTTGCAACGCAAGCTTTCTAATGATATGAAAAAATTACGACTAATGTGAAGAATGGCCATGGTACGGAGGGTATGATTTCGCAAAATATGAATTTTTAAAACGCCTGTAAAAAAAATTTAAAGGCAAAATCGAAAATTCCGGCTTCATGGTAACAACCACGGTGAATGGAACTAGTTGTGTTTCAAATTTCAAGCAATATGATAAAGAATTGTAGAAAAATCTTGGGGGGGGGGGGGGGGGGGGGGGTCCGTGTCATCAGGAAATGATTCTATATTACGGATCATGGTGTATATGTGTTGAAAGAGCTTCGAAGTAGAAATGGTTTGCACGTAATTTGAGCCAAATTAATGCACACTTTTAAAGTGTCACTTTGGTGTCTGTAGGGCGAATTCCAAAACAGAACTCAATTAATATCCAATATTGGTTTGTAGTTGAGCTGCTCTCTACTACAATCTCTATTAATAAATATTCCAGAACATTAAATTACTTAACAATGAGAAAGACAGCAACAGGAGTTAAAGAGTACCGAAATTGGAATTACTGTAATTACTAAAATACTGTAGTTCGTTCAATTTATTTTGTAACACTACTTCGTTCTATATTTTATTAAAGAATTAATCAAGATGAAAATACCAATTCAAGAATAAACTTCCGTATTTCACATGGGAAAAATACGTTGGATATTTTTTCCCCAAATAATAAATAATTATTGTAACACTATATCGCTGTATACGTTTTTTTTAAGAATTAAGCAATAAATAAGTCCAAATTTAAGAATAAAATTACATTTTGGGAAAAACGTAGAACATTTTTTTTCGATATTCTCTCGACCCTTTATTAACCTTGCTGACGCTCGGTAAATAACGCTAATAACGCTCGGTAAAAGACACTCGAGAATAGTGAAAAAAAGTTCTACTTTTTTCCAATGTAATAAGTAATTATTTTTAAAGTACCAGGCCGCTGCGGCGGGTGGATTCGTAATTTCTCATGAGAAACCGGAATGGAATTAATAAATTGTCAGAGATAATTATTTCATGTACGGAATTATCCAATGCGGAACCATTCGTGGTGGAATTGAACTGGGTAGAATTTTGTAAAATAATCTGCTTTTAGATATTAGTGTATGTTATTATTACTAACTATAACTATACTACTATAATAATACTATTATTACTACTAATTATACTACTATAATAATACTATTATTACTACTAATTATACTACTATAATAATTATATTATTACTACTAATTATACTACTATAATGTAGACAGATATTACTGTAGTAACCAACTGTGAAATATAACATTGACATAAGTTTTGTAGTGTTTGAATCGATAGTATATTCAAAGTCTACATCAAAATGAGGACTTTGGAATTTAATATCACGTTTTACATGGAAATTTGTAGACTTTGGGTGTAAATTTTAGTTTTAGCTCAATAACTTTCCACAACCTGAATCAACTAAGTCGTTTTCACCACGAAAAAAGCCTGTCGAATGTTATGATATACTTGCCTATTTGATCAACTTAAAATTCCGCATAAAAGTTGCTCTTTTTGCCGCTTTAAAGTCACAGTGACCAAAAATGAGCACTCTTTGTTACTAATTTCAATTGAACGAAAACTATTCTGTCTGAGTGAATTGGCAGATTTTTATCACATGAGCGAAGCGAGTGCCAATGAATTTAAAACATATTTTTGGGAATTTTTTTTTGAGAAATCTCATTATTCAGTTAAAATTATGTACTTACCAACGCAAGCACCTCCATTGGAATCATAACCTTCGTCACATTGACATTGAGCTGCCCCATCGACACTACTACAGCTTCCGTGTCCACCGCAGTCATTGTTATGGCATGGGTCAGCTGAAAAATAACAAATATTAATGATGGAAATCTGCGCAAGAAACTAATTTGCGGCACTAATAAATATCAACGCTACAAAGTGTCGTAATTATCTTTGGTTTATATACCATTGAAGTTATCCACATTATAGCTACAATATTACTGTAGAATTACTGTAGTAAACAACTGTGAAATATAACTTTAACATAAGTTTTGTAGAGTTTGAATCGATAGTATATCCAAAGTCTACATCAAAATCTAGACTTTGGAATTTAATCCGTTCTACATGAAAATTTGTAGACTTTGGGTGTAAATTTTAGTTTTAGCTCAATAACTTTCCACAATCTGAATCAACTTATGTTTTATTATCAGAGTCGTTTTCACCACGCAAATAGCCTGTCGAATGTTATGATATACTTGCCTATTTGATCAACTTCAAATTCCGCATAAAAGTTGCGCTTTTTGCCGCTTTAAAGTCACAGTGACCAAAAATGAGCACTCTTTGTTACTAATTTCAATTGAACGAAAACTATTCTGTCTGAGTGAATTGGCAGATTTTTATCACATGAGCGAAGCGAGTGCCAATGAATATAAAACTTATTTTTGATAAATATTTTTTTGAGAAATCTCATTATTCAGTTAAAATTATGTACTTACCAACGCAAGCACCTCCATTGGAATCATAACCTTCGTCACATTGACATTGAGCTGCCCCATCGACACTGCTACAGCTTCCGTGACCACCGCAGTCATTGTTATGGCATGGGTCAGCTGAAAAAATAATTAATATTTTTGATGGAAATCTGCGCCAGAAACTAATTTGCGGCACTAATAAATATCAACGCTACAAAGTGTCGTAATTATCTTTGGTTTATATTCCATTGAAGTCATCCACATTATAGCTACAATATTTCTACCCCAGTATTTCTCTGTCCACCACATTGGAGACCACAAATACACTTGTAGAACTAGATAATGATTGCTACAGATCTCCAATTTAGTGAGCTCAATCAGGCAGGACTCGCTCATTATACCTCGGTCGTCCTAAACTATTTAATTTTCCTAAACAATTACTCAGTTCATATATACCACTAAAACATTGCAGTTGACCTCTCGCATCTCAACGCAATTCTAGTTACGCTCAGATGTTAAAAATAATCTTACTTTATTGTTTTGTAACTCACCAACGCAGTTTGTTCCAACTGAATCATATCCCGCGTCACAATCACACTGGCCGCTATCAGATGAACAGGACCCATGTCCGCCGCAATTAACTCCAATACAAGGATCTGTAAAAGAGAGAGCACTGGAAAACTGACTAACTACGGAGGCAACTGTGTCCCATGTTAAACTCACCAGCGGACGGGTCGGAGTGGCCTGTGTCCCATGTTAAACTCACCAGCGGACGGGTCGGAGTGGCCTGTGTCCCATGTTAAACTCACCACTACTACTACTAGGATCGGCATGCTGCATTGCAGCTGCATTTTTAGGAATGCTGTGCCGGCTTGTCAACAAAATTGCACCGCCACAACTCCCTATCACCCATGACATTTGCTAGATCATCCGCATCTTTAAGGCCAGTGTCCTTTAAGATGCGTCTCAAGAAAGTCATGGGCTGTCCACCATGCTTATTCACTCCATGAGGCTGCCAAAGTACAAGATTATGCACTGGCTGGTCCTCACGGCGAAAGCAATGTCCTGCAAAGCGGAGGCGATTTTGTTCTAGTGTCAAGCTTGGGGGAACCAATGAGACACCTCCAATGTTATATAGTGTCTGGTTGGAGATGTGTGCATTGTACTTGACACAATGAACCCGGCGTAGCATTCTTGTGAATGTGCCATCCAGAGATTTGGTGTCCTCAGCAGTTAGAGCCCAGCATGGACTCCCGTAGAGGAGTACTGGAACTACTGCTGCTCTAAATAATCGGACCTTAAGTTTCCGATTAATTCTCGGTGACTTCCAAATCCTGGAAAGCCTATTCAAGGCTGCCCATGCCTTTCCCTTACGTATTCGAAGGTCCTCACCTGACTTCCGGATCCATGATCCCAGGTAACAGAAGTCGTCCACATGCTCAAGCATACCATCCTTTGAGCTTATGCTCATCCGATCAGAGACTTGCTGAGGACTTTCAAAGTTAACTGTCAGAATTCTGGTCTTTCGGGAGTTAATAAAAAGACCAACACTAGAAGCAGCATGTTCTAATGAGCTGAGGAGCCGTTGGGCTCCCTCTAATGATTCTGAGAGTACTCCTAAGTCATCAACAAAGTCTAGATCAGTTAGGTACTTGGCAGGATTCCCTCGACTTCTGGAGCCAGTAGGTGGAGTTATCATCACCCCATCATCATTATGATGATCTAAGGACATGCGTAGAACATAGTCAACCACAATAATGAACAAGAATGGTGCAAGTGCGTCTCCTTGGAGGACGCCCCATAACACTTCAAATGGTTCTGTGTCACCGTCAACAGTAGACACAAATGTTGTCGAACCATCGTATACTGATCTGATTGCTGCAATAATTTCATCAGGAATCCCATATAATGAAAGTATGCTGAACATACGTGAGCGAGAGACTGAATCAAAGGCCTTGAAGAAGTCAACAGAGATAACAGCCAGATGCCTGTCTTTCTTTTTTGATAATTCTTCAATTATCCTTCTAAGTGCCAAAATGGGCTCCATGGTCCCACGACCTTTACGGAACCCATTCTGATTTCCACGGAGCAGTCTCTCAATGGGATCTCTGATGCGATTTAATAGAATCCTATTGTATAGCTTTGCAGCAATCGAGATCAATGAGATTCCCCGAAAACTGGTAAACTCACCAGCGGACGGGTCGGAGTGGCCTGTGTCCCATGGTAAACTCACCAGCGGACGGGTCGGAGTGGCCTGTGTCCCATGCTAAACTCACCAGCGGACGGGTCGGAGTGGCCTGTGTCCCATGGTAAACTCACCAGCGGACGGGTCGGAGTGGCCTGTGTCCCATGGTAAACTCACCAGCGGACGGGTCGGAGTGGCCTGTGTCCCATGGTAAACTCACCAGCGGACGGGTCGGAGTGGCTTGTGTCCCATGGTAACCTCACCAGCGCACGGGTCGGAGTGGCCTGTGTCCCATGGTAAACTCACCAGCGGGCGGGTCGGAGTGGCCTGTGTCCCATGGTAAACTCACCAGCGGACGGGTCGGAGTGGCCTGTGTCCCATGGTAAACTCACCAGTGGACGGGTCGGAGTGGCTTGTGTCCCATGGTAAACTCTCCAGCGCACGGGTCGGAAGGGCCTGTGTCCCATGGTAAACTCACCACCGGGCGGGTCGGAGTGGCCTGTGTCCCATGGTAAACTCACCAGCGGACGGGTCGGAGTGGCCTGTGTCCCATGGTAAACTCACCAGCGGACGGGTCGGATTTGCCTGTGTCCCATGGTAAACACACCAGCGCACGGGTCGGATTGGCCTATGCATTCCTCTACATCGGCTGCCACCAATGTCATCATCAACAACGTCGAAATCTGTTAAATTTTCACAAGAGAATCGCGGCTTGCGTTACGAGAATTAGGTATATCTTCACTCCATCTGAATTCATAGTGATGTCGAAGGAAATCCAAATAAAGTAGTTCACCACAAACGTAGATCCCGGATCCTACCTAATAGACACCTCGGTAGTGCTGTTGTCCATTACAAAATTAAAGAATCATGTGGAACATCAAAACGTTCCCCATGTTAGACTTGTCGAAGAATATTAGTATTAATATTATTCTGGGGTATATAAACTTACCTCTGTGACATTCTCTAACTTCCTGAACACGTGCTGGACACTGACCTCCAAGTGCAGATCCAACGGCTGAAAGAAACAATTTATTGTTATAAATGTTATCGAGATATAGCGATCCGCTTTATGAATAAACATGGGACTTTTGTAATACCAAGCATTGTTACCCCCACCATGCGGCTGCTTTTTGCTAATTATCACATAGCTTTATTATATTAAACATCATTATATTAAACAACGACCCAGTGGTCACAAGTCCCAGATAGACCATATTCTGTTTCGTAGGAAATACAGGAGCTCTATACAAGACTGTAATGCATTTACACTTCGACCCTTCTCCAGTGATCACCGCCTTATTGTGGCCAAGGTAAGACTTAGTCTGCGTGCTAGCAGAACAACGAAATCTGCCTTGCCGCGGCATGACTGGTCCTCTCTGTTGCAACAGCCAAGTGTGAGATCCAGCTTCACACTACAGCTGAGCAACAGGTATGAGGCTCTTGCCTCTGAGGCGGCAGATCACTGTGAGGGCTATACTGCCTTTACAGAAGCAGTTAAGTTAGCAGCTGCAGAAACAGTTCCTGTATACCCGCGAAACAGGAAAAGGGCCCCCTGGACTGACAACAAAATTCAGAAGTGCCGAAATGACCTTCATAAGGCGCAGAAAGAGTCCCGACTCAAACAGACTACAGCGGCCAAGAATGCAGTTAAGGCTGCATCTAGGTCCCTGAACAGGCAGTACTCTGTTAATCTACAGGAGCTAATAAACCAACAGGTTGATGCCATCAATGATGCTGACGACAGCAGGCAATCATCCCAGGCATGGAAATCGATCAATCTGCTTACTGGGCGGAAAAGCCAACCAACCACCAAGGTTAAGGCTGAATCACCAGCCGATCGCCTCAATGGTTGGAAAGCCCACTTTGAAAAGCTCCTCAATAATGACAGGGTATTGCCTGATAACTTTATAGAAGTAAAAGTGTCTGAGTCTGTACTCCCAGATATTCCCATTGGCGATATCTCCTTTGCAGAAGTGAAGGCTGCTGCAAAGAGCATTAAGACCAATCGTGCCAGTGGAGTAGATGGTGTTCCCCCTGAGGTCTTTAAAATACCTGAGTGTTTAAAGCTCATCTATCCCATCATAGTAGACATGTACCGTACAACAAGAGTCCCACAAGAAATGAAAACAAATAAGTTGGTGCCAGTTCCCAAGAAGGGCAACCTAACACTCTATGGTTCTTTTCGGGGAATCTCATTGATCTCGATTGCTGCAAAGCTATACAATAGGATTCTATTAAATCGCATCAGGGATCCCATTGAGAGACTGCTCCGTGGAAATCAGAATGGGTTCCGTAAAGGTCGTGGGACCATGGAGCCCATTTTGGCACTTAGAAGGATAATTGAAGAATTATCAAAAAAGAAAGACAGGCATCTGGCTGTTATCTTTGTTGACTTCTTCAAGGCCTTTGATTCAGTCTCTCGGTCACGTATGTTCAGCATACTTTCATTATATGGGATTCCTGATGAAATTATTGCAGCAATCAGATCAGTATACGATGGTTCGACAACATTTGTGTCTACTGTTGACGGTGACACAGAACCATTTGAAGTGTTATGGGGCGTCCTCCAAGGAGACACACTTGCACCATTCTTGTTCATTATTGTGGTTGACTATGTTCTACGCATGTCCTTAGATCATCATAATGATGATGGGGTGATGATAACTCCACCTACTGGCTCCAGAAGTCGAGGAAATCCTGCCAAGTACCTAACTGATCTAGACTTTGCTGATGACTTAGGAGTACTCTCAGAATCATTAGAGGGAGCCCAACGGCTCCTCAGCTCATTAGAACATGCTGCTTCTAGTGTTGGTCTTTTTATTAACTCCAG
Organism: Nemertoderma westbladi; assembly: GCA_032718475.1. Taxonomy (NCBI): domain Eukaryota; kingdom Metazoa; phylum Xenacoelomorpha; order Nemertodermatida; family Nemertodermatidae; genus Nemertoderma; species Nemertoderma westbladi. Next base: position 72,087 of record JAUCBJ010009090.1, on the reverse strand, counting down.
AAAGACCAAAATTCTGACAGTTAACTTTGAAAGTCCCCAGCAAGTCTCTGATCGGATGAGCATAAGCTCAAAGGATGGTATGCTTGAGCATGTGGACGACTTCTGTTACCTGGGATCATGGATCCGGAAGTCAGGTGAGGACCTTCGAATACGTAAGGGAAAGGCATGGGCAGCCTTGAATAGGCTTTCCAGGATTTGGAAGTCACCTAGAATTAATCGGAAACTTAAGGTCCGATTATTTAGAGCAGCAGTAGTTCCAGTACTCCTCTACGGGAGTCCATGCTGGGCTCTAACTGCTGAGGACACCAAATCTCTGGATGGCACATTCACAAGAATGCTACGCCGGGTTCATTGTGTCAAGTACAATGCACACATCTCCAACCATACACTATATAACATTGGAGGTGTCTCATTGGTTCCCCCAAGCTTGACACTAGAACAAAATCGCCTCCGCTTTGCAGGACATTGCTTTCGCCGTGAGGACCAGCCAGTGCATAATCTTGTACTTTGGCAGCCTCATGGAGTGAATAAGCATGGTGGACAGCCCATGACTTTCTTGAGACGCATCTTAAAGGACACTGGCCTTAAAGATGCGGATGATCTAGCAAATGTCATGGGTGATAGGGAGTTGTGGCGGTGCAATTTTGTTGACAAGCCGGCACAGCATTCTTAAAAATGCAGCTGCAATGCAGCATGCCGATCCTAGTAGTAAACATCATATATTTATGACCCTGTTATTATTAATATGATTACTTTAAACTACGAAGATAGATAACACTATCACTAAGCGGAAATACGATATTATCCAAACGTATACATACATCATTTACATTATAAGCAATACATTACTATTCATGTATAAATAGACAAACAATAGGGTTTCACATACACAAAATCACAGAATTTATGATCTTGTGCAGGTGAAATTATTGTATTTTTGTTGCATTTTCCAAACGCAATATGATCTAAAATAATTTTACAGCTCATATTAGAGTTTCAAATGAATGAAATAATATAGAAGATCAGCTTTACCAACAACGCGCTCTTTTATATTAAATTTATAGGGTGTTTTTTCGCCTCACACTTAAGGTGCAGCCTTACATGTGAACATTTTTATTCAATATTGTTATTCCAATAGGAAAGATTCCGATTTATATAATGCGCTAAATCAGAAGTACATTTAAATTGTCAAAAAGGTGGATACCTATAATATATTATATTCTATAATATTGTTTAATTTTTTTTTAATTCCGTTACACGTAAAATATGTTTATATTCATGTTGTTACTAAATTATAAAAAGTAAAGTGTAAAGTGATTGGTGAACCTGTCTTGGCTGTTTCCAACAAGGAAGGACGGCGCCACACTAACTCCCATGGGTGAACACTCCGTAATTGCCCAACCCTTTACCTTTGGCCTTTTACTATTTTCTAATAGAAGGCGGGGTAGATCATTTGTATGAGCCCACGGCCTGCAATCTATTGGTTTTAAGTTCGAGGCCCTCTAGGATCTACTCACCCTTCCATCCCCTGGGATCGATAATTTGAGGATCATTGGAATTACTGGGAGCAATACTTGGGGTAGGAGTAGCCCCCACCCCTACCCTCGGGTAGCAGATAGGAGTAACGCCCACCCCTACCTTCGGGTAGCAGATAGGAGTAACGCCCACCCCTACCCTCGGGTAGCAGATAGGAGTAGCGCCCACTTCTACCTTCGGGTAGCAGACAGGAGTAACGCCCACCCCTACCCTCGGGTAGCAGATAGGAGTATCGCCCACCCCTACCTTCGGGTAGCAGATAGGAGTAACGCCCACCCCTACCTTCGGGTAGCAGATAGGAGTAGCGCCCACTTCTACCTTCGGGTAGCAGATAGGAGTAACGCCCACCCCTACCTTCGGGTAGCAGATAGGAGTAGCGCCCAACCCTACCTTCGGGTAGCAGACAGGAGTAACGCCCACCCCTACCCTCGGGTAGCAGATAGGAGTAACGCCCACCCCTACCTTCGGGTAGCAGATAGGAGTAACGCCCACCCCTACCCTCGGGTAGCAGATAGGAGTAACGCCCACCCCTACCTTCGGGTAGCAGATAGGAGTAACGCCCACCCCTACCCTCGGGTAGCAGATAGGAGTAGCCCCCACCCCTACCCTCGGGTAGCAGATAGGAGTAACGCCCACCCCTACCCTCGGGTAGCAGATAGGAGTAGCCCCCACCCCTACCCTCGGGTAGCAGATAGGAGTATCCCCCACCCCTACCCTCGGGTAGCAGATAGGAGTAACGCCCACCCCTACCCTCGGGTAGCAGATAGGAGTAGCGCCCAACCCTACCTTCGGGTAGCAGATAGGAGTAACGCCCACCCCTACCTTCGGGTAGCAGATAGGAGTAGCCCCCACCCCTACCCTCGGGTAGCAGATAGGAGTAGCCCCCACCCCTACCCTCGGGTAGCAGATAGGAGTAGCCCCCACCCCTACCCTCGGGTAGCAGATAGGAGTAACGCCCACCCCTACCCTCGGGTAGCAGATAGGAGTAGCGCCCAACCCTATCTTCGGGTAGCAGATAGGAGTAACGCCCACCCCTACCTTCGGGTAGCAGATAGGAGTAGCGCCCACCCCTACCTTCGGGTAGCAGATAGGAGTAACGCCCAACCCTACCTTCGGGTAGCAGATAGGAGTAACGCCCACCCCTACCTTCGGGTAGCAGATAGGAGTAGCGCCCAACCCTACCTTCGGGTAGCAGATAGGAGTAGCGCCCACTTCTACCTTCGGGTAGCAGATAGGAGTAATGCCCACCCCCTACCCTCGGGTAGCAGATAGGAGTAGCGCCCAACCCTACCTTCGGGTAGCAGATAGGAGTAACGCCCACCCCTACCTTCGGGTAGCAGATAGGAGTAACGCCCACCCCTACCCTCGGGTAGCAGATAGGAGTAGCGCCCAACCCTACCTTCGGGTAGCAGATAGGAGTAACGCCCACCCCTACCTTCGGGTAGCAGATAGGAGTATCGCCCAACCCTACCTTCGGGTAGCAGATAGGAGTAACGCCCACCCCTACCTTCGGGTAGCAGATAGGAGTAGCGCCCACTTCTACCTTCGGGTAGCAGATAGGAGTAACGCCCACCCCTACCTTCGGGTAGCAGATAGGAGTAGCGCCCAACCCTACCTTCGGGTAGCAGACAGGAGTAACGCCCACCCCTACCCTCGGGTAGCAGATAGGAGTAGCGCCCAACCCTACCTTCGGGTAGCAGATAGGAGTAACGCCCACCCCTACCTTCGGGTAGCAGATAGGAGTAACGCCCAACCCTACCTTCGGGTAGCAGATAGGAGTAACGCCCACCCCTACCTTCGGGTAGCAGATAGGAGTAGCGCCCAACCGTACCTTCGGGTAGCAGATAGGAGTAGCGCCCACCCCGACCCTCGGGTAGCAGAAAGGAGTAGCGCCCAACCCTACCTTCGGGTAGCAGATAGGAGTAACGCCCACTCCTACGTTCGGGTAGCAGATAGGAGTAGCGCCCACCCCTACGTTCGGGTAGCAGATAGGAGTAGAGCCCACCCCTACCTTCGGGTAGTATACAGGAGTAACGCCCACCCCTACGTTCGGGTAGCAGATAGGAGTAGCGCCCACCCCTACGTTCGGGTAGCAGATAGGAGTAACGCCCACCCCTACCCTCGGGTAGCAGATAGGAGTAGCGCCCACCCCTACGTTCGGGTAGCAGATAGGAGTAGCGCCCACCCCTACCTTCGGGTAGCAGATAGGAGTAACGCCCACCACTACCCTAGGGTAGGAGATAGGAGTAGCGCCCACCCCTACGTTCGGGTAGCAGATAGGAGTAGCGCCCACTTCTACCCTCGGGTAGCAGATAGGAGTAGCGCCCACCCATACCTTCGGGTAGCAGATAGGAGTAGCGCCCACCCCTACCTTCGGGTAGCAGATAGGAGTAACGCCCAAACCTACCTTCGGGTAGCAGATAGGAGTAACGCCCACCCCTACCTTCGGGTAGCAGATAGGAGTAGCGCCCAACCCTACCTTCGGGTAGCAGATAGGAGTAACGCCCACCCCTACCCTCGGGTAGCAGATAGGAGTAGCGTCCAACCCTACCTTCGGGTAGCAGATAGGAGTAACGCCCACCCCTACGTTCGGGTAGCAGATAGGAGTAGCGCCCACCCCTACGTTCGGGTAGCAGATAGGAGTAGAGCCCACCCCTACCTTCGGGTAGTATACAGGAGTAACGCCCACCCCTACGTTCGGGTAGCAGATAGGAGTAGCGCCCACCCCTACGTTCGGGTAGCAGATAGGAGTAACGCCCACCTCTACCCTCGGGTAGCAGATAGGAGTAGCGCCCACCCCTACGTTCGGGTAGCAGATAGGAGTAGCGCCCACCTCTACCTTCGGGTAGCAGATAGGAGTAACGCCCACCCCTACCCTAGGGTAGCAGATAGGCGTAGCGCCCACCCCTACGTTCGGGTAGCAGATAGGAGTAACGCCCACCCCTACCCTCGGGTAGCAGATAGGACTAGCGGCCACCCCTACCTTCGAGTAACAAATAGGTCTAGCGGCCACCCCTACCTTCGGGTAGTAGATAGGATTAGAGCCCACCCTTACCTTCGGGTAGCAGATAGGATTAGCGGCCACCCCTACCTTCGGGTAGCAGATAGGAGTAGCGCCCACCCCACCTTCGGGTAGCAGATAGGAGTAGCGGCCATCCCTACCTTCGGGTAGCAGATAGGAGTAGAGCCCACCCCTACCTTCGGGTAGCAGATAGGAGTAGAGCCCACCCCTGCCGTCGGGTAGCAGATAGGAGTAGCGCCCACTTCTACCGTCGGGTAGAAGATAGGAGTAGCACTCACCCCTACCTTCGGGTAGCAGATATGAGTAGCGGCCATCCCTACCTTCGGGTAGAAGATAAGATTAGCGCCCACCCCTACCTTCGGGTAGCAGATAGGAGTAGCGGCCACCCCTACCTTCGGGTAGCAGATAGGAGTAGCGCCCACCCCTACCCTAGGGTAGCAGATAGGCGTAGCGGCCACCCCTACGTTCGGGTAGCAGATAGGAGTAACGCCCACCCCTACCCTCGGGTAGCAGATAGGACTAGCGGCCACCCCTACCTTCGAGTAACAAATAGGTCTAGCGGCCACCCCTACCTTCGGATAGTAGATAGGAATAGAGCCCACCCTTACCTTCGGGTAGCAGATAGGATTAGCGGCCACCCCTACCTTCGGGTAGCAGATAGGAGTAGCGCCCACCCCACCTTCGGGTAGCAGATAGGAGTAGCGGCCATCCCTACCTTCGGGTAGCAGATAGGAGTAGCGGCCATCCCTACCTTCGGGTAGAAGATAAGAGTAGAGCCCACCCCTACCTTCGGGTAGCAGATAGGAGTAGCGCCCACTTCTACCGTCGGGTAGAAGATAGGAGTAGCACTCACCCCTACCTTCGGGTAGCAGATATGAGTAGCGGCCATCCCTACCTTCGGGTAGAAGATAAGATTAGCGCCCACCCCTACCTTCGGGTAGCAGATAGGAGTAGCGGCCACCCCTACCTTCGGGTAGCAGATAGGAGTAGCGCCCACCCCTACCTTCGGTAGCAGATAGGAGTAGCGGCCACCCCTACCTTCGGGTAGCAGATAGGAGTAGCGCCCACCCCTACCTTCGGTAGCAGATAGGAGTAGCGGCCATCCCTACCTTCGGGTAGAAGATAAGAGTAGAGCCCACCCCTACCTTCGGGTAGCAGATAGGTGTGTCGGCCACCCCTACGTTCGGGTAGCAGATAGGAGTAGCGGCCATCCCTACCTTCGAGTAGCAGATAGAACTAGTCCTACTTGTTTAAGAAGGCCTAAGTAGATATTACTCACCTAATATCACGAAAATTCCGAGTTTAAGACACTCCATCAGTTGTTATACTCGAACCAAAATTATGTTTTGAATTTAGTTTATTTTATAAGTTTATATTTATTTTTCGTTTTATAGTACATGGAAGATTGAAAATATGTGACTATATTTACGCGTCTTGTTTAGAAAATATAATTTATATGAATCGACTCTCCCACGAATATCGAATTAGGAAGAAACACGTGGTTTAGCGGATGCGTCATACACAAAGGAAACTCTGCCGCACTGTAGTTTGAAAACACCCAAAAAATATTTGGTACAATGTAACCAATTGGAGATTGACACGGTATTATGCAACAGATGCTCCGTAAAGGATTATGAACACACGTTGTTTCCGTGGGGTTTAACGAGAAATGGTAAGAAGAATTATTGATTGAAAAAAACTTACAGTTATTGTTAAAGACCGTTAAGGAATACTCAACAATATTTTCTGTCAATACTCTCCCCTCCTTCGAATTATTACATTATCTACTGTAGATGCGTACCCATCCAATATTCTCTATTGGAATGCATTTTGTGGGGCGTGTACCCGTGTATCCCGTAGATGATGCGAAACCACCGTAACAATGGGGATGTTTAGATCACGGTACACATTTTTGTGACTTTGTGTCGCCATTGGCGTTCACTAGTTTTTGTTCGAGATCTTATTCTGTTTATTTACTCCTGTGTCCTCTGTGTTCGATTTTTTTTCTTAGTGTTTATAGATACAGAATCTATACTAATTATAATTTCTATGGGTAGGCCTACTTGTGAAATCGCGGTTTAAATTGAAACATCTCAACTTGTTTTATTTCGAAAGATAGCCCCAAAACACGAAAATTGGCATAGGCGCAATGATAAAAATACCAGCTGCCACTCATGAAAAATGTATAGAGATGGCCTGGTAATGAGGAAGGGCAACTAACAAAGAAGTACTTTCTGTGCCAAGTATTATCACTCTACTCTACAACCCAGACAGTAAGCAAACATTAACTGGTTTAGCTGGCTATTACAGTCTCAGCTGAATAACTCTTCCAAATGCATCCTATGGGAAAATCTACAAGGTTACACTACTCACTCTACTGTAACTTCCGTATACAGCCGCTCCCGCACCTAACTCTGTATATCACACTTCACACCCCCCCCCCCCTCCCATGTAATCTTATCTTAGCCTGATGCTGTGTCGGCCCTTCATCCTGTTGTTTGGACCTCCGTCCTATTCGGACCTCCATCCTACTCGGACCTCCATCCTATTCGGACCTCCGTCCTATTCGGACCTCCGTCCTACTCGGACCTTCGTCCTATTCGGACCTCCATCCTATTCGCACCTTCGTCCTATTCGAACCTCCGTCCTATTCGGACCTCCATCCTACTCGGACCTCCATTCTATTAGGACCTCCGTCCTATTCGGACCTCCATCCTATTCGGACCTCCATCCTATTCGGACCTCCATCCTATTCGGACCTCCGTCCTATTCGGACCTCCGTCCTATTCGGACCTCCATCCTACTCGGACCTCCATCCTATTCGGACCTCCGTCCTACTCGGACCACCATCCTATTCAGACCGCCATCCTATTCAGACCTTCATCCTATTCGGACCACCATCCTACTCGGACCTCCGTCCTATTCGGACACCCATCCTACTCGGATCTCCGTCCTATTCGGACCTCCATCCTATTCGGACCTCCATCCTATTCGGACCTCCATCCTATTCGGTCCTCCATCATATTCGGACTTCCATCCTATTCGGACCTCCGTCCTATTCGGACCTTCGTCCTATTCGGACCTCCGTCCTATTCGGACCTCCGTCCTATTCGGACCTCCATCCTACTCGGACCTCCATCCCACTCGGACCTCCATCCTATTCGGACCTGCATCCTACTCGGGCCCCCATCCTATTCGGACCTCCATCCTACTCGGACCTCCGTCCTATTCGGACCTCCATCCTACTCGGACCTCCGTCCTATTCGTACCTCCATCCTAATCGGACCTCCATCCTATTCGGACCTCCGTCCTACTCGGACCTCCATCCTATTCGGACCTCCATCCTATTCGAACCTCCATCCTATTCGGACCTCCATCCTACTCGGACCTCCATCCTATTCGGACATTCGTCCTACTCGGACCTCCATCCTATTCGGACCTCCATCCTATTCGAACCTCCATCCTATTCGGACCTCCATCCTACTCGGACCTCCGTCCTATTCGGACCTCCGTCCTACTCGGACCTTCGTCCTATTCGGATCTCCATCCTACTCGGACCTTCGTCCTACTCGGACCTCCGTCCTACTCGGACCTCCGTCCTACTCGGACCTCCGTCCTACTCGGACCTCCGTCCTACTCGGACCTCCATCCTACTCGGACCTCCGTCCTACTCGGACCTCGGAACCGTCCTGTGACCTTTTCAGTTACTGAACTTGACGGTACATACACTAGGATGCCGCCACAAAAATGTCATAAAATACAATAAATAAATGCTAAATGCTTTTTTTTACTTCAATATTATATTTGAAACAATATAGAAATCAACCTAAATTTGGATAATAGCTGTTAGAATAATACTATCGCAAATAATTGTAACACATTTTGTTACTTATTAGTTTTTGTATTTGTTATGGTACGCGGTTGTTACAAATCCAATATAATGTCTACTGTGTTCATAAAATTGTACAGAAGGTATCTCTCTCCAGCAACGTCTTCCTTATGGGTCTACTTGCAATCCGTTCTGGAAGACTGGTGAGATCTGGTCTGGAGGCCACCATAAGACCCGGTCTACGAGTGTCATCCAACTTGTCACGAAATATTTCCTGTAACATTTAATAATGTTTATTTGAAATTGAAGTTTTAGCAAGATATTAGGAATTCTCTGTTATAGAACATAGATTACTAACTTTATTCAATTACCATAATATTTACCTTAACCTTGGGCTTGGCTGAAACTAAGTTTTTAGGATCTTTAGGATTTTAGGATCTCATAAGTAACATTCTATGTTCACTTTTGGGATATTAAATCTCACTTACAGTCATTTGTGGGTAGAGTTTCTTTGTTTGATTATTTACCATCCCCGTAGCGACCACGGCAGCGCACTTAAACAACATGTCGATGTTATGGAAATTTTTGCAGGAAGTTTCTATCCAACCGAATCTATTGTACCCAACTGAGGCCCACTCTTTCCTCAAAGCATCCACCATTTCCTGTGTCACCTACATATGGAGTACATTGAAAAAATATTCAATTAACTTAATAAAATAGATTATAACTAGTAATTGATTATCCCTACAGTTGGCTTACATACATCTAAATGTGCATTGATTCAATTATCAAATCGGTTTAATTGTAATTTGACATTACTAAGGTATGTATAACCAAAAATTGAAAATTTTTTGGATTGATTTTAATAGTTGTTTTCGTGCATGTAACTATAACATAAAAAGTCAAAATCAGAGGACACAATGAGTGATTTCAACAGACAAGAAAAATTAGTGTGCTAAATTTTATGGTAGCTAGTGTTTTAGGTAGGTTTAGCTAGTAATTCCAAACACTGGTTCCGACATCCTACTATGTTTTGTTCTTGAAAATTTTTAGAAAAAATATAGATTCCATTTAAAATGCAAGGAATCATTTTAAAACGTGTTTAAAAATTAAAATCAATTTTCAAATTTTTTAATTGATTTTAAACACGTTTTAGAACGATTCCATGCGTTTTAAATATAATCTATATATTTTCTAAAAATGTTCTAGAACAAAAAATATTTGTTCTAGAACATAATTAAAAAAAAAATGAGTAGCTAACATGTTCTGGAACAATAAATAAAACAAAAAACAAAAGTCATAAAATTTAATATTAAAATTTTCAATTTTTGCTTATACAATATACATACCATAGTAATATTAGCCATATAATTTAATGCATAAAATAAAACTTCTCTTTTTTTGTAGCTAACATAAAGAATTACTAGCTAGGCCTACCATAAAGTAACAATTTTATTGCAAAACATTTTCTTTTATAATATTGTGGGATGTTCTGGAATTTTAGAATTTCCTAGAATCAAAATCATATAACACACATAAAACACAATATAATCCAAATTTTGATACCCAGGCTATACTAATCCTGTTTAAGATTTTAATAAAATATTTTATTTTTAAAATTTTGATTAGGTTTGATTCACAAACCTAATTATTGATTAAAAAATTTTGTTTCTCATTTTGAGTTTATATCATTCTGTATCTTCCTATCGGGTAGTGCCTAAAGTCACTATATCATATAATTTTTATTTAGAGATCATTACCCGACGTTTCTTGTCTTTGTCATCTTTGGTCCCTACAACCACCATTACCACATCGTCTCTGTCCAGGTAGGAGTTGTATATGTATTCGTCTCTCCAGCGCTCAAGCGATTTGAATGACTTGGGGCTGGTGATGTCGTAGAGTAAGAAACAGACCGGAACATCGGCGAAAAATGACATGTGGGGTCCCAACTTGGACCTCTCAGTCCCCCCTGGTACACGAGTCTGTAACAGAAACAGTAGTTTCATGGACTTCACACCTAGTCTGTAACTAAATAACAAATGTAATTGTTTGATATATTGTACATTGTCAGCGGTGTGGTATGATTTGATTACCGGTACCTTAATAAGAATTCGTTGTCCACAGATGTCCATATAGTTTCTGTAGTTTATCAGAGGCAGACTCCCACTTCTCTTAGACAACTCATATTCGCCCTCGCAAACATAACACCATGCCATAGAAGTCTTACCCACCCTAATAAATAAATAGACATTACTAACAAGGATTATATAATGTAGGCCAACTCTGGCAGAATAATAACAAGTTCCAAATTATTCATCCTCTAGGCTCCAGAAATGTTAGTGTTACATCAATTCATAATTTTTTAATTTTTTTTTATATGGATTGCTGACCATCATGATTCCAATGTTTGTCTGGGAATGGAAAATTCCATTGTGGAGGACACCACTCTGCACTACTGTTACTGTAGTCTATATTTTGGCCCATTTTTAGCAAATTTATTTTACATATAGTTTTTTGAAAATGATGAAGAACATAATATTCAAAATTGATACAGCAAAAAGTTCTAAAACAATTTTTATTCGTTCTAGAACAATTTTTAAATTTTTTGCTATTTTTTGAAAATGTTCCTCAACATAATTATCTCTATTATTTAAAAATAATAATGTTATGACAGTATGACATTTATGAGTTTATGAATTTGTTAAAGGAATTTGCTTGTTCATTTTCCTCCACCAGGACTGAAGGATTCATCATTATTTCCGAGCATATGGAGTAGGATTCTCGACTTTAACCCTCTCTTTCTCCCTTTAAGAGTGTAATTTAGTGTGGAGGTTCACAAACGTTTTATTGCTAAGACAGCAATAAATTATTAAACAAATCTTACCACCATCGGGTAGGACTACTCACGTAATACAAGTGCAAAATCTTTGAACAATCGAACAAAATAGCCTGAAAAGTTCGGTAAAAATGACGACCCATACTTTATGTACTGTAGTGGTACCATGGTAACTTGACTCACCGAAAGTTTCCGATAATTGATATGTCAACCTGAATGTCGTGTGGTGGTATGTTGGTCACCCCGATTCGATCAAACTCATATCGCATCTCTTCCAGCTGTTTAATTTCATCTGGAGTCTTCGGTTTTCCGATGCGAGACCCCGATCGTGACTCAGCTTTGGACTTTCTCGACCCCTTATTTCTAGAACTTGCTCTAGAACTACCTCTACTCTTGCACCCTTTCGGTGTTCCAGCTGGGGTTAGACTTATGCCTATTATCGGGGTTCCAACTGGGGTTCTACGACTACCTCTACTCGCGCCCCTATTCGGTGAACCAGCTGGGGTTCCTTGACTCCTGCCCGTATTGGAGGTTGCGGCTGGGGTTCTGCGACTACCTCTGGAACTGGCTCTAGAACTGGCTCTAGAACTAGCTCTACTCATACACTTTGTTGGGGTTCCAGTTGGGGTTAGGAACTGCGGCCCTTGTCCTTCAGCCATTTTATTTAGTACAACCCTTTCCTAAATAATAGTAGGCGCCTACTTATGTAGAAACATTGATTCTAAAACTATTATCAAAAATTCAATTTCAATTTATCCTAAATTACTACTTGTAATCATCGTTGCCAATTAATTTGTTTTCCTCTATAACCCACTGACAGACATTTAATTAATTAATATTATACCGTTCTAGAACTTAGCAATTATTAATGCTATGGGTTTCCACATTACAGCATTACATAATCTGTTGGCAGCTACGATAAATCGCACTACTAATATGGCCTTGCTACTAGGAGGCCTACATTTATAATCGTAGTTAATTGTTAAACAAAGCTACATCCGTCAAGCTTTGCCTGATATCAACTTTCTCATTTCCTTCGTTTTGTACATATATTATAATAAATACTGAAATAACTATTATTGTTTATATGTATTAACATCCATAGATTGTATAAATTATTTATCCTGCTTAAATTACTTAATAATAAATCAATATTTTAATACTACTTTAACTATAATTACGTGTTCTGCCCATAGTCGTTTTATTTGTAAATTTACTTTGAATTTTATTTAATTTGGTTTTTAAATGTTTAATATATTCCGCTGAAGACACCCGAAACGGGCGAAATGCGCATACGGAACTCAACTCTTTTATTTATATACGTGGCAAGAACCTCACCCCAGTTCTTCCCTCCAGCCCCCTGGAGGCTCAACATATAATACATTTATAATGTATAATTAGAATTACTAGTTAACCCAGTTGGTTCGCCAGGACACCTTTAAGTCCTGTTTTCGATTTAGATAGCTGCACGTGTAGGTTCCACTGCCACTGTCGCTAATTCAAAAGAGCTATGCAGCATTTCAGCTTGCCGTCGTTTTTATATGCAGATCGTTTGCAGTTGATTCGGATATAGCCCTAGCGGCAGTGCAGCTGATGCAAACCACTAGAGCGTTTTAAAATCGGCTGCGAGCCACGACGTTCACGTGATACCGCCGCGGCCATGTAGCTAAATAGAAAACAGATCTTTACACGTACTGTTATGTATGTTATGTATGTATACAATATACGAAGTGGGACCTTCGCGCGCAGCACGTGACATAAACTTATGTTAATGTCAACTTGAACGAATTTTAAGCAAAATCTAAGCAGATGTCCCCTAATAACTTTTACCCCCTAGCGGCAGACTGTGTAACTGCAGACGGCTTAATACCTCAGAAAACACAGTCTGGAGTCTAGAATATAATGTGCCATGTATCAACCAGGAAGAAAGGATTATAAACAATAATACGAAATTGCTGAAGGTTTTCAATGCGCTCATTTCAAAAATCTTTTCATTTCAGCCACCACCATACCACCTGTAGACGGAGGAACTGCAAATAGGCAATTTTTAATATGCAAATATTATATGTAGCGGTACATTTTGACATAATGGCATGTCTAAATGTCAAAATATTAATTTGAAAATGATATTTTGACATTATGACATGCCAAAATGTCAATTTGATATACCGGTACTGTATCAAATGAGAAAAAGAGAGTTTGCTCTCGAAAAAAGTACGGTCGCCTCCTTGGGCCACCGTAATAAACTGATATTCTGGGTTTCAGTCTTCAGTAGCCTAGGAAACCCCTGCCTTGCAGAAGGATGTTTTTTATTATTATTATTTTAGAGGCATATATTGTGCAATTTATGTTGCGGTTGAGTTTAGGATTATTATGCCTCAATTATTTTTATTAGATTGAATTATATTCGTTTTACTGATTAATATTACTGTTGTAATTATTATTTATTTGCATTGTAGACGGGTTTGTCTTTTTGCCGTATGTGTACGTATTTGAAAGAGTTCGCGTAGCCTACCGTAGGCTACCGTATGTGGGACGTATTTGCCCGTATTCAGGAGGCAGAATCAGTGCACTGCTTACCGCTAACGGTACTGTACCTGGCAACCTGGCCTGTTTTAAGTGTTTTTATACTACGTGTTCTATGCTCCCGTTACCAGGGGTTTGGAAATTCTCTGCGAGTTTTATTTTGTTTATTTTCAAGGATATTTTTTATTATTTATCATTGTTATGAAATAATGATAATAATTATTATGAAATAATGATAATAATTATTATGAAATAATGAGAATAATTATTATGAAATGATGATAATAATTATTATGAAATGATGATAATAATTATTATGAAATGATGATAATAATTGTTATGAAATGATGATAATAATTATTATGAAATGATGATAATAATTGTTATGAAATGATGATAATAATTATTATGAAATGATGATAATAATTATTATGAAATAATGATAATAATTATTATGAAATGATGATAATAATTATTATGAAATTATGATAATAATTATTATGAAATGATGATAATAATAATTATGAAATGATGATAATAATTATTATGAAATGATGATAATAATTATTATGAAATGATGATAATAATTATTATGAAATGATGATAATAATTATTATGAAATGATGATGATGAACGAAATGATGACTTCTGACAGTAGGATGGTATTTTTTTCCAAAAAATGTTCTAGAACAAAAATATCTATCAAAATTAATAACTAACACGTGTTCTATCATGGCCTACTATATATACGGCCTAACATGTTGTCGATTTGGCCTTAAAAAAAGAGGCCAGTTTTTCTTTACACTATTTTAATATTTTGATATGGGGAGAGTCTCTTCGTTAAGCAAGATACTACATTTTATGGTAGCTAGTGTTTTAGATATATTTAGCTAGTAATTTCAACACTGGTTCCGACATCCTACTTCCCTTTATAAATTTTTTGTAGTAGCTAGTTCTTATTACTATTTGTATAGAAAATGTTCCAGAACATATTAGCTATTCATTTTTAAAAAAAATATGTTCTAGAACAAATATTTTTTGTTCTAGAACATTTTTTAGAAAAAAATCTGGATTATATTTAAAAGGCGTTATGGAATCGTTCTAAAACGTGTTTAAAATCAATAAAAAAAATTGTGAAAAAAAAATATTGTGAATAAAATAAAATTTTGAAAAATTTTTTTATTGATTTTAAACACGTTTTAGAACGATTCCATAATGCCTTTTAAATAGAATCCAGATTTTCTTCTAAAAAATGTTCTAGAACAAAAAATATTTGTTCTAGAACATAACCTTTTAAAAAATGAATAGCTAACATGTTCTAACATTTTCTATACAAATAGTAATAAGGGCAAGCTACTACAAAAAATTTATAGAGGGAAGTAGGATGTCGGAACCAGTGTTGAAATTACTAGCTAAACCTATCTAAAACACTAGCTACCATAACATTTAGTATCTTACTACTACTAGGATCGGCATGCTGCATTGCAGCTGCATTTTTAAGAATGCTGTGCCGGCTTATCGACAAAATTGCACCGCCACAACTTCCAATCACCCATGACATTTGCTAGATCATCCGCATTTTCAAGGCCAGTGTCCTTTAAGATGCGTCTCAAGAAAGTCATGGGCTGTCCACCATGCTTATTCACTCCATGAGGCTGCCAAAGTACAAGATTATCTACTGGCTGGTCTTCACGGCGAAAGCAATGTCCTGCAAAGCGGAGGCGATTTTGTTCTAGTGTCAAGCTTGGGGGAACCAATGAGACACCTCCAATGTTATATAGTGTCTGGTTGGAGATGTGTGCATTGAACTTGACACAATGAACCCGGCGTAGCATTCTTGTGAATGTGCCGTCCAGAGATTTGGTGTCCTCAGCAGTTAGAGCCCATCATGGACTCCCATAGAGGAGTACTGGAACTACTGCTGCTCTAAATAACCGGACCTTAAGTTTCCGATTAATTCTCGGTGACTTCCAAATCCTGGAAAGCCTATTCAAGGCTGCCCATGCCTTTCCCTTACGTATTCGAAGGTCCTCACCTGACTTCCGGATCCATGATCCCAGGTAACAAAAGTCATCCACATGCTCAAGCATACCATCTTTTGAGCTTATGCTCATCCGATCAGAGACTTGCTGAGGACTTTCAAAGTTAACTGTCAAAATTTTGGTCTTTCTGGAGTTAATAAAAAGACCAACACTAGAAGCAGCATGTTCTAATGAGCTGAGGAGCCGTTGGGCTCCCTCTAGTGATTCTGAGAGTACTCCTAAGTCATCAGCAAAGTCTAGATCAGTTAGGTACTTGGCAGGATTTCCTCGACTTCTGGAGCCAGTAGGTGGAGTTATCATCACCCCATCACCATTATGATGATCTAAGGACATGCGTAGAACATAGTCAACCACAATAATGAACAATTAATTATGAACAATAATTTAGTATCTTGCTTAACGAAGAGACTTCAATTACGTCCGTTGGCCAAATTGCAGCAAATTTATAGAACTCTCCCCATATCAAAATATTAAAATAGTGTAAAAAAAAACTGGCCTCTTTTCTTTTTTTAAGGCCAAATTGACAACATGTTAGGCCGTATATATAGTAGGCCATGGTTCTATAATACATAAAAAGATTAAATTCATTAAAAAAAAGTAGAAAAAACTAGCTAGTATAAAAAATAAAAATGTGTTCTAGAACGTAAATATTTATAAAAATTTATAACTAACACGTGTTCTATAACATTTATAAAAAATTTGCAAAATCTAGCTAGCATAAAAAATCAAAGTCATAGAAATTACTTTAAATTTAAATTCAACATTACTTTTTTTGTTGACAAAAAAAGTGTTCTTTTTTTGTCAATCATGTTAACGACTTTGACTAAAAAAGTGACATTACCCCAGCAGAACTTTACTTAATTCACAATTTCAATTTTATCTTCTTCATTAAATGTGACGGAAATCGAAAATAACAGTAAAGTCTTATCTTAATGTAGTGCTTTGTTTATTTTATGTTTTAGTGACATAATATCACGACGGGTTGAACATTATTTGAGCATTCGACATCCATTCTTTCTACCAAGTTAGATCCTGGCCTGAGTCTCTGAGTACCAGTACGTCTAGAGGATGACCTACTGCAGCCTAGCTCGACCCTGGATTCCATCCTAGACTGGGCCATTAAAGGTTTATCAAGGTAAAAGGTTTTGCTATTGATGATGGTGTGTACAATGGTTACGTCGCGTTTCGGCCACTGTCATGTTTAGGCAAATCAAATTCGCGTTTCGGCAACCGAACAATTACGTTTATACACAACTGCTATAGTTGTGTATGGGCAACTCGTAGTTACGTTTCGGCAACTCGTAGTTGCGTTTCGGCAACCCGTAGTTGCATTTCGGCTAACTGAAGTTGCGTTTCGGCAACTAGGTCACAAACCCTCGCATGTAATGTAACTGTGACTACATTAATTATGTAAGTAAATTATAAATGATGACAAGTTTATTAAGTTAGTTATAGTTAACGGCAGAGTTGTTAATTGGTCATTTATATGTGTACATTGCCGGTTTGCACATATGGCAATGATAAAATATGATTTTGTGGTCTGATTGATAAATGTGGTTAATGTTGATAAATAGAAGTGTTGGAGTAGGCGTGGGTAAAATAATGTAGAATGAAAATGAATAATGGGAAACGTAATGAGGCAAAGGTAATAAATAATACTGATTTGCTCTACCCTATTTTGATACGACGCGATGGTGACATTGAGATTCCACCTATCTCTATACTGTTGACTCTATACAGTATCCAGTTGGCCTTTGTTTACGAGTTGCCGAAACGCGGCTCTAACGCTACTATCAGTTGCCGAAATGCGACAACACCTGTACAATGTATATATCCACATTTAACCATTCGGTGTTTGGTAATAATTGTACGACTACTACTGCATTGTGATTTATCTACTGATGTACTGTAAATGTAACTTATGTACTTTGCCAAACTTGTATGCTAATTTTCAATATGACAAGGTAACCCAATTGTTCCAGGCTTCCTTATCAATATAAAAACATCAACTTTACTATCCAGGAAACATGTAATATTACAGGCCTTACCTGCACAAGAATACAGTAATCCATTCGAAAACAAACTCTGTATTATTTATCATCGTCAACAGGATATATGATTTCAGTACTCTACATATATCAATGAAGAGTGCTGAACATACAGTTGAGTTAGTTAGCCTGAGGGCTAATCGATTCTTTATCGACCATTCAATAGGGGCTTGTGTTGAATATCTAAACAGTTCGCAATATAATCGCATGTTTCCAATTCTTTAGAAATGAAGCTTCTGTGTTGCCTTAGGCACCTGTCAAATGAGTTCAAATAAGGCATGTTAAAGCAATCTATAATAATCAATATACGAAACAAATAGAGACAACCCAAATCCGAATTTTGTTGGTAACAAATCGAAAATTAAAACGAGTAGGTCGATATCGCTGCTTACCAACTTTTTTGAAGTTTCTTATTGAAGAATGTGATTATATATCATGTATCTTCTGTTTGTTCTGTATATGCTCATTCTGTTCTTGAGGACTAGACTCGACTAGCTAATTAGTTATCGTGCGAAAAGTTTTCCTTGCTTGGTTGGTGGTTTACAGTTCATTATAATTTATGTGTTGATACAAAGTATTTGTCTATTTATAAAAACTGTCCCATTTAAGAATCTAGAAAGTATTAATCACGTCAATGTAAAAGATGCTATATAATTTTATATAGTTAAATGGCAACTAATAATAATTATTATAATGAAACATTAGAATTATTATAGATTGACATTGAAAATAACGCCTGAATTCATTTGGGTGGCAGATTAGTTAAAACAATACGTCAGATAATAAGTCAGGGGAACATTGACGCAATTCCAGTCTCGGTGAATTATTGTCTCAGCGTGCAATAAATTATCATTTAAGGGATACAAGCAGGATACAGTTCCACATAATTCAAACCAAAACAATAAACGAAGTGAATATAATGGAATTTTTGTTTGCTTTCAACTGGAACTTGTTATTTCATTGAGACTCAGCGAAAGGGACGGAGCATTAGCAAGCCAAGTAGAACCCCAATAATTTAGGTCTAGTCAACACCAAAGGTCACCAGACTTAAAAGACTTAACTGGGCTACACATGTGCACCAATATACTGCACGTAGGGTATATGACATGTGACAATCAATGGTTGCCTGACAAACGGGGTATGTTACAATCTCGATACTAACATATTATTGTCAAATACTAGCATCAACCTCCAGGTGCCGGTTGCTAGCCACTGCGCCAGTAGAACTCATCAGCATGTGCATGACCTTGTTCTATGGCAGGTCTTGTGTCGGAAATGTGGATGAATTGGGGGGTTATATCAACAATGTATTTTCGAGGTGTTTGTTATTATACGTTTATTATAAGAACTGTTCTAGGGGTCTTATCCTCGAATGATAAGTTTATTTTACCCAAAATAAATTATATTTTTTGGCACAATTGAAGGACTAATCCCATCACATGTGTACTTTTTAACCGGGTAGTGTATAAAATCAGGAATCGCGTAATTTTTACAATGAAATTAATATCTCATATTTCTCAAACATAATTATGATGAATATTAATAAAAAAAAGTTTAGAACCTAGCTAATGTGCTAATGGGCCCATTTAGTGTTCGATAAGTTCGAACGGTTGGGTGAATTCTTAGCCCGCGAGTATTCTTAGCCCTCGGGTATTCTTAGTCCGCCAGTATTCTTAGCCCGCGAGTTAGTAAAGGAGCAGGTTTCAGAGGCGTATTGGGGGAACCAAAACAATAAACGTTATTGTTTTACGGGCTAAGAATACCCACCGGCTAAGAATACTCGCGGGCTAAGAATACTCGCGGGCTAAGAATACTGACGGGCTAAGAATTCCTGAAACCGTTCGATCACATATGCTAAGGGAACATCACCTGTTCTAGAAGAGATATACGATATGCCAACCTTCAACTAATAAACTTTGTATAACCTATTTATTTATTTATTTATTTGCTTAATCACTCCTGTAATATTCTCTTTGTATATTTATGTGCGTACGTATTTCACGTATCCTGATATGCTGCCTACCTTACATGTGTATTCATTGACTGCCATTTTGTGTTTACCAGTACAGATTTAACGAACAATTATAATTATTCTATAATTATTCAATTAATGGCAGTAAAAACAATCTTGATTTCAATTTGGTTTTATTGACTAAGGTAGTTAGTTAAACAAGGGTTCTATACTTCAATGATTTAGTGATCAGTATGAAAATGACATCTGCCAATATCATAAATCATAAATCAAGAATATAATTATTATTGGGAGGAATAATTCATAGACTTGTCAGGTCGTTAATAAATTCCAGGTTAATAGAATAACTGACGGACTGAAAACCCTCGCGCACTGAAATATAATGGATATGAGAGAGGTGGTTGCTGAATTGGGATGAGTACATTCATGCGTGCGCGAGCACGCATATTAAGTATATATTACCTCAACACCACCCACTACCAACGGAAATTAAATATACTTTAGATATAAAAAATTCCGAATAAAAACAAGAAACATGCGCAATTCTCCAGGGATGATTATAACAAGGTCTACTGTGCTTTTACAGCACCTTTACGCTATAAATTATCTTTATACTTTGTACCGATGTAGTTCTGGCTGCAGCAACATTGAATTGCTGATGATGTGTTAATTTTTCAGATTTATGTGGAAAGGGAATAGAATTCTACTAATAACTGACGCTTTGGGATAGATGTGGACAAACACAACCAGGCGTGCGATGCTTCTCAATCAGAGTAAAGGACTTATTTATATCTGAGAGAAACTGAATCTTCAGTCTTTGAGTGTAAAATGAATAACAATTTCATCTTAATTTACAGATCTCAGATTTGCTTTTAACCGAACTAACTGCTGCTGATTCGTAAAGCTGAGATCTTCTGCGTAGAAACCAAGTCAAGGATTGCACTTGAGAACTTCTCTTCACCTGTCATATCAAAAAGGGAATATATAGATTAATAATTGAAGCGGAGACTTACTAACTCATTGCTCCGAGAACTAATGAGATAAATTTGCACCATAAGGGGCCTTTTGATTTTACCACAGTAACGCAGATGAGTGGCTTTTTGCCAAGAACAGCAAGCAATCACCTCCTGGAATTTCAGGAGGAGTGGCGTCTAATGAATACCAATGGATAAAGGTAATTTTACGCGCATTTTACCTAAACCTACAGTAACAAATTGCGCGTCTGACAGGAAATCACGGTGGGATTGGAATGGCCTGTTGGGATTTCGCGTGGCACTTCTAGCCCATTGATGCCCGGCGATGCATTTGATTAGTTATTATGTTAAGAAAGCGAAACTTCTAAAAATCGATGGTTTGAATTAGAAAGGATGGGATCTTCTACTATTGTCGCAAGTTTTGGAGTCTATGAACACAGAATAATGTATCAGTAATTAGGCGCCAATGTTTTCTTGTACGGATTCCTTTTCCCAAGAATAAAGTTTAGCTTTGATTAAAGGAAGCAGTTGAAAAATTAATTAAAACTCTGTCAGAAATTCTCTGGGACAGTGGCTTTTAAATGAACATGAACATGACCGTCATTATGGACTTTGCTGAGGTATATAATAGGTGTAGGTATATCTCCATCGACTTTTAAGTTTAGTTTACGAATGTTTCGGAATGAGGTCCTCAGTGGTATGGCCATTTCGAAGTAAAATGAGGAAATAATAGTTATTTATTTTTATTTATTTATTTTGGTCATTAATTTTATCCGTTGAAACGAACTCTGGTTTTAGTTGATTGGAACTGCCCGTATATTTCCACCAATAATAGGCCTCTAAATTATTATATTCTCCGACTAGAAATAGTCTGGTTCCTGGTTGACTGCTAAAGTATAGGACTACTATTAATCTTTTATGGTACAACACCGGATGCAATTGTACCGGATAGAATTGTCCAATGGAAACAATATCGCATTGGATACAATGTACTAAAGAATATCTCAGAATGGTTTACGGAGAAGTACCTACAGGACAAAATAGAAGAAATTACAACGGCCCACATACAGAAACAGTCAGAACGTTGACGACTTCTATATTTGACGTTGACGACGGCAGAAAAGACAAAAGTTAGGAAAGCATGGGTGGTTCTATCAAAATCTGGAAATGATACCATTAATACCACATCATAATAACATCTGGAAATCATACCTAAAGACGAAGATCTTTCTTTGGGGCCATTATTTTTTTATTAGTGGAAATTATTTTATCCGGGGGTGAGACCTGGTCACTGACGAAATCACTTGAACAACGAATTTATGGTTGTTACACAAGACATTCTGAACTCGCTCGATCTAGTAGTAGAAGTACTACTACTAGTAGTAATTGCACTGGGTATAAAATTGTTCCAGATACAATTGTACAATGAATACAATTTCACAACCGAATCGATTGTACAAGATAAACTTTCACCACGATGCTGAACATTACGTTTATCCACCGCATCGTTTCTTCGCTTAAATATTTCCCAACAACGTTTTTACATTGAATAGTAAAGTCCTTCAGAGTTAGAGAACGTACTGTGTTGTGATTGGTCAAAAAACTGTTGTTTCATTTTGGCAAGATAACAGATAACTGAAACCTCTCGCATTGGTAAATTTGTTGGATGAATATAAAAGTTGGCTGCATCTTCCAAAACAATAGGTGGAAACAACTCATTATAATAATTAAACATATATCGAAAACATTTTTCAATCTGAAGCAATGGACAGATTTTACCTAACAATTAAATTATTGGCTCAATAAACTATATACATTTTGATGATTTCAGTTGTTGAGAAGAATTTTGTATAATTTAATATATAAATTTTGTAAATAAATAACAATATTAATATAATGTTGTTTTTCGAAGATCTCTTTACTAAATTATTGGCTCTTATCAATTGATGGGCATAATGAACTCTAGTAGTTTACCGTGGTGCGCTTTCGCGTTTATCGTTGCTGTTTTTGGAACCGGTTTCATCCCATTCTATATAAATACAAACAAAACGATTCTAAGAGAAAACATTGATTTTCTACAACAAACAACAACTGATAAGAAATCAAACGAAATCCAAAACGATGTGGAAATAGAAACTAAGTCTGTTAAACTGAAATTATCCCGGGGAACTTCCGTTTGGTGCGACGGGGTTTCCCACTTAGATAGACACTGTCACTTCCACAACTTGTGCTACCGACCTGCTGGGAAAGTCTTCCTGTTTCTCCATTCCCCGTTATCGATTGTAGACGGAGTTCCAGAGAACCGCTTCGATCCCGCTATGGCCGACCTATCCGGTGTCCGTGACCACAACGCTCTCTACTTCCACTACACAGACGTTCTTGTCTCTATACTCGATACCTTCCCTAACATCTCTCTTATTAACGGCGCGAGTTTTATTATGGAGCGTTTTAACCCAGGCAACCTCTTCCATACCATCCACGACGATGCATTGCCGCTGTTCCACACGCTGAGAAAGATAACTAATCAGCGCGGGATGCAGCCGTTTAAGATAAATCTGATATTCACCGACGAATCTCGACCGCAACCTCCAGGTAGCAACATCTACCATTTGTTTACTGAATCGCCGCCTATCGAATTGCAAGGATTTGATCGGGATCATGGCCAACTAGTATGTTTTGAGCACGCTTACGTTGGTCTACTTAAATCCACAATTTGGTATCAATATGGCTTTACCCATCCACAAGGTCCCTTACCTGATTTACAGGTAAGTTTTTAGCGGAAGTTTGGATGAGTTTATATTAGAATCTACAGATGCCTATGGATGCAGCCTTGCATCTGTACACTCCATGATGCCGCTAATGCAGATCCTAACCTCAAAACCAATCTCCTGCAAATCGGAGGCGGCTCAATTGACAAGCCTGGGATGTTGACTTATAGAGCCCAGCGCAAGCATGGGCTCCCATATGGGAGTACTGGATCTATTGCTGCTCTACATTGTTGAATAGTTCCAAATATTAGACAACCCATTAAAAGCTACCCATTCTTTCCCCTTACGTATTCGAAGGTCTTCAATTGATTTCCGGATCCAAGTAGCAGAATTCATCTACATGCTCGAGCACACCTTCCTTGGCGCTCATGCTCATACAATCAGAAAATCTGGCAATAAGAATCTTGCGATCAAAAGATCTTGTAATGTCCTGAGTAGTGTCACAGTTTTGTCACTGTTAAAATATGGTCTTCTTTGAGTTAACAAAAACTCCAACACTATATGAAGCTTGCACCAATGAGCTGAGTAGAAGTTGCGCTCCATTATTGTTGGCCAGAGTACTCCCAAGACATCAGTAAAGGCAAGGTCTGTAAGGTGCTTGGCTGGAATTCCTCGACATCTGGGTCCAATGCAATTCCGTGTCCCAAGAATATATATATTTATATATATATAATATCCCAAGTAAATCTTTACTAAATTAGACAAAAATGTGAAGTATACATTTACACATACATGCAGTCATGTAACAGTTATGACAATACAACATTACAATCATGTAACAGTTATGCAGCAGTCCTTATCAAGTTAGCGTTAAATCAAAGCGGTCATGATTATTTTTGTTTTGATTTTGCGCACAAAATATTGTAAAGTGGTTTTGAAAAAACAAATCATTCGAATGGGGGACACGTTGAATACTATCACTAACGAGTATCTGAACCTAAAAACAACCGTGGTACGAAAAATATCGCACTTTTTATGATAATTTTTCGTAACCAAATTCAGATGACGATCCGTGTAAAATCAACCTCATAAATTCACCACAGGTGTTGTCTTTGCGGTAACGGATTTGTAGCTGTTTCATAATAATCATTACATATTCCAATTCTAAATTAGCTAATTTATTTTTCGGTTACATAACTATAGCTTCACTGCTGTAATTTCTAGGATTTCAAATCAGCGCTCAATTTGTTGCATTATCCTTAAGTAAACCACTGCGTAAAATTACCTTTATCCATTGGTATTCATTAGACGCCACCCTTCCGCCTTCCTCCTAACATTCCAGGAGGTGATTTCTTGCTGGGCTTAGAAAAAGTTCCTACTCTACTGTGTGTGTTACTGAGCTAAAATCAAAAGGCCCCTTATGGGGCAAATTTATCTCATTAGTTACCCGCGCAAAGAGTTAGTATGTCTCCGCTTCAATGATTAATCTATATATTCCCTTTTTGATATGACAGGTGAGAAGTTCTCAAGTGCTATCCTTCACTGGGTTTCTACGCCACAGACTGGGGCTTTACGCGTCAGAAGTTGGTTCGGTTAAAAGCAAACCGGAGATAATCCTTTGCACTAGGAGAAGCAATCGCTTGATTGTAAATGAAGATGAAATTGTTCATCGACTTGAAACACTCACTAATCGAAAGATTTCATCAGTTTCTCTGGAGACACATACTCTTAGCGAACTTATAGATAGGGTATCACGGGCTTTTTCTCTAATTGGGATGCACGGATCGTGTTTGTCTTTGGGTATATTTCTCCCAAGGGGATCTACTTTAGTAGAACTTTATCCCTTTGCCATAAATCCGCTTGATTACACCCCGTACCGAATTATGACACAAATTCCCGGCCTCAAACTCAAATACCGGTCGTGGTCCAACAGGAATGCTTCGTACAGTACAACTCACCCAGACAGACCACCAGAACTGGGGGGCATATCGCATCTGTCTAAGGTACGGCAACAAGAGATAATTGACAGTCGAGAGGTTAAACCCCATCTTTGCTGCAGAGATCCTGAGTGGCTATTTAGAATTTACCAGGACACATATGTGGAGTGCGATAGTTTAGTTGACTCTGTGCGAGGCGCTTTTAATGAAACTCTCTCGGATGAAGAAAATGATTACGTTGTTAGACTCTATCCGGGACCTGTGGATGAAGTGAACTGTGAATCTCTCAAAGTGAGTGTTGGACCCGCCTTGTTTGTGTCGTGGGATCCGCCTTGGAATCTGAAATCCATTCGCCTTAAAAATGAGACTGAAAAGTTAGTTGATATTTAGGTATCTAATTTCTTTGGTTTTAGTAAACCTACTCAATTGAGAAATGTTAGTTTTTCAATATTCCTATCCAACGCGATTACTTTACTATAATAATGCATATAAGGGCTCTGAGAGACAGACACAGGATGAATCAGGATAAGTTTAAATTTTGAATTTATTCATCATTTTACCTTCGTTCTGTAAAAAATACTTACAATAATAATAAAAATAATTTATATTATGGTATATAAGGATAGGCGCTCTATTTGAACCTATTTCCTACACCTACACACCGGCACGGTGTCACCTACTTGTAGGCAGCTCACAAAGGCGGGTTGAATGGAACCAAAACCATAAACGACTATAGGAAACCCAATTTAATGGAGCATAAACTCTCACTCAACTCAACAGCTTGAGAATCAAAATTATCATGTATAGGCCAACCAGTAGATTGGTACGTGTAGCTGTAAGCATTTGGGTATGTGTAGGCCAACCAGTAGATCGGTACGTGTAGCTGTAAGCATTTGGGTATGTGTAGGCCAACCAGTAGATCGGTACGTGTAGCTGTAAGCATTTGGGTATGTGTAGGCCAACCAGTAGATCGGTACGTGTAGCTGTAAGCATTTGGGTATGTGTAGGCCAACCAGTAGATCGGTACGTGTAGCTGTAAGCATTTGGGTATGTGTAGGCCAACCAGTAGATCGGTACGTGTAGCTGTAAGCATTTGGGTATGTGTAGGCCAACCAGTAGATCGGTACGTGTAGCTGTAAGCATTTGGGTATGTGTAGGCCAACCAGTAGATCGGTACGTGTAGCTGTAAGCATTTGGGTATGTGTAGGCCAACCAGTAGATCGGTACGTGTAGCTGTAAGCATTTGGGTATGTGTAGGCCAACCAGTAGATCGGTACGTGTAGCTGTAAGCATTTGGGTATGTGTAGGCCAACCAGTAGATCGGTACGTGTAGCTGTAAGCATTTGGGTATGTGTAGGCCAACCAGTAGATCGGTACGTGTAGCTGAAAGCATTTGGGTATGTGTAGGCCAGCCAGTAGATCGGTACGTGTAGCTGAAAGCATTTGGGTATGTGTAGGCCAGCCAGTAGATCGGTACGTGTAGCTGTAAGCATTTGGGTATGTGTAGGCCAGCCAGTAGATCGGTACGTGTAGCTGTAAGCATTTGGGTATGTGTAGGCCAACCAGTAGATCGGTACGTGTAGCTGTAAGCATTTGGGTATGTGTAGGCCAACCAGTAGATCGGTACGTATAGCTGTAAGCATTTGGGTATGTGTAGGCCAACCAGTAGATCGGTACGTGTAGCTGTAAGCATTTGGGTATGTGTAGGCCAACCAGTAGATCGGTACGTATAGCTGTAAACATTTGGGTATGTATAGGCACATTGTTTAATCCCTTTTCTAGAAACGTATCTCACAGTAGGCCTATACTTCTACAATACATGTTGTACATGGAAGTTTCTTATCAATTATCATATCTTTTTGTTGATTTTTTAGATATGAAATTTGGTTACAAGAAGAAGGTCGAACCAATTATAAAGCCTGGATTCTCGGTTTGACAAAATTCACATTTACGGAAGAAATTAAGAGTAACCTTAGCTACACTATTTGGGTACGATGCATTCTTGAGGACAGAATTGGCCTCTTTAGTAGAGGAGTTGTGTGTGATCCTCGTATTAGATAACATCTAATTCTCTGATATAAAAACAGTCAGTATTTAGAAAAGAACGTAATACAATGTGAGAACGTTTGCGCCTAAATTTCCAATGCTTCTATCCAAGTTATTTGAAATAGTATTAACATTATTATTTTAATTTTACTATTTTTTATAGAATTTGTTGACATTCACGCGCCCATGTGAAGAATACCAGGATTTCACTTTTCGGTCAACTTTTTATTGGAATTTTATATATGAAGATTTTTTATTTTTTTTAATTTAACTTTATTAAGTGTTTTATAACGCTTATTTCTGTCTTATAACCTGTACATATACTAATTCGTTTATTGTTTTGGTTAAATTCAGCCCTTCTGTAACCTGTGTTTTTGGTGAAAACCTGGTATTCTTCACATGGGGGTAACTGCAAAGTGAAATATAACGGTAGAAAGTCTGGTATTCTTCACATGGGCCCATTCACGATAAAAATATTGGTTTGACGATGAACTGACATGGCGGTGCACCACAATCTATGTATGTTTTTCTTGTAAAGTAAAAAAATCGCTCATTCAAAAGAAGGATTTTTAAAATATTATGAATAAATTGTGGAAATAAATTAAAAATTACGCACTGAAAGTCCTAACGCCGCACTTTATAAGATTACAGTTCTTCGGATTACAGAACTTTACAGATGTAAAAAGATTACAGATTTCCCTGTCTGGAATTATCGTTGGCTCGTCTCGTCTCACACTGTAAACTTATAAAGTGGAAGATTATACGACTTCAATCAATTATTTAAAATCAATAGAGTTCATGAACCATTTTTATGAAATTATGATGCTGCAATAGCTCGCTCTCCTTATTATTAATATTTGGTAGAGTTAAAAATAATCCGTAACAACAGCCAACATTTCAAGCACCCATTGTTGTGTAAGACAAGCCATTATAATACTGACTATTGTACATCCTAATATTGTTCAGAGTTTATTTAACTTGCTTCCCGCAACTCGACGATGTAAAACATTAAAGTTATTCCCTAATTACCATAACCGCATTATGTTCACTTTGGAATACAAATAACATTAACACTGCTTAATTTGCAAGATGCCAAGTTTTTACTAAGATGTGTTAATTTAGGTTGTCTCATGAATAATGAGGGTAGAATTGTAGCGTCTTGACGGTTTTGTGTTGGGTCGGCTGGTCGGGTGGTGTGTTTATTAGCTAGGCTACAGGTTATAAAATGGAAAAGTGCTATTCTGTATAATTACAAATCTGGTGTATAAATACAAGTCATACCCACTGCATGGTCGAGAAATAAAGTCGATTGTTAGTAATGTTTCCGCAAGTGGAGATATTATATACGAGTTTGTGAGTAATATGAGTGCGGTATGCTGAATCTCCCTAAATTAGTTGCTAACCCGTTGTCAGGCGTGGGAGTCATTGTCATTGTCATTGCGTGGGATCATTCACCTATAGCTTGTATACTCGAGACCACAACTGGTAAGTCTACCCAGCAAGACAACAGCACAAATCGTAAACAAAATGTCAGAGAAGGACCAACTCGTTTCAATTGGAAGAAGGCAACAGAGAGTAACCTTCGTGACTATAGTAATGCGATAAATGAGGGACTGACACGCTTAGAGTCAGTTTATAACACTCCAGGGAGTGGGCGGACTATTGAAAATCTTAACAGCTACACCGAGGAATTCCAAAACACTATACACGAAGCGGCATTCATGCATATTCCTATTTATAAGCGACGTAAACTAAATAGCAATTATAGAATTAGAAATGCACAACTCAAGGAGCGAACAAAAACCACCAAGGATCTTTACAATATATGGTGCCAGAGAGGAAAAGAAGACGACGATAATATCAAAACCGCTTTCAAGGAATCCAAGCGATCCACACGACGGTTACGTAACTACTTAGTTAAACAAAGGGTCTCCAACATAGTTCTTAAATCGACTAAATCGGGCCCACACGCCTTCTGGAATCACTTTCAAAAGAGAACGGATCAGAAAACACCTGAGTCACTAAGACGGGAGTTTAAGGATCAACTAATAACAAGACAGGGTTATAAAACCGACAATTATGATGCCGATATGACGTCCCTGAAGGATGAAATAAATCAACAAATTGACAGTGGAGACTTTAACTGCCCTTTAGTTTCGACAGTAACAGTTCGAAATGCTATCTTAGCTTTAAATCGTGGGAAGTCACCAGACATATTTAGCTTAACGGTGGAGAATCTTATTTATGCTGATGCCGAGGAAAACATCTGTAAACATATCACCAATATTATAAACTCAACGTTGCTACTTGGAGAAACACCCACTATATTCGGTGATACCGTAATTAGCTACATTTTCAAAGGAAAAGGTAAGACTGTACTGCAAGCGACCTCATATCGTCCCATTGCATCCATTCCTATACTGGCTAAGATCATGGAACTGCTGATCATCTCTATCTCGTTAACCAAAGTTTTACATCCCAGCGACTCGCAATACGCATACCAAAAAGGCATGGGGACAGACTTGGTTATTGGAGCTATCCTTGAACTGCTACAATACTATAGAAGGGGGGATTCATCGGTTTATGTGACCCAGATGGATATTTCGGCGGCCTTCGATACAGTTGATATACATAAGCTGCTTAGCAAATTAATCAGTGAAACACCTATTAATCCATTTATAGCGAGGTTATTACTATATTACTATAGTAACACCAAAGCATTCATCAAAATAAACAACAAACTCGATACTGTGGGTATAAATCTCTACAAAGGACTGAGACAGGGATCACTGATTTCACCACCATTTTTCAATTTCTATATCCAACAGGTCATGGAAAAGGCACAAAATAACAACCTCGGCTGTAAGATCTTCCATATTCCCCTCGGCAGCTTCTCATATGCGGACGATATTCTGCTCATTAGCACAACTGCCTCAGCTGCGGAAAAAATGTGTGACGGGATTATTGCCTCGCTTCGTGATCTCAGCCTAAATATTGATCCAGACAAATCAAATTGGATGTTAATCGCAGGAA
The DNA here is from genome assembly GCA_032718475.1 of Nemertoderma westbladi. Classification (NCBI taxonomy): domain Eukaryota; kingdom Metazoa; phylum Xenacoelomorpha; order Nemertodermatida; family Nemertodermatidae; genus Nemertoderma; species Nemertoderma westbladi. The sequence continues at coordinate 41,578 of JAUCBJ010009090.1, read as the reverse complement.
AAAAGGGAGCAGCTACCGCAAAGTCTCTAAAAATAAACGGAACTGAAATGAAGCCATCGAATCATATTAAATTTCTGGGGTTTAAAATCTCACCTACAGGTAAACATTTATCTGAGATCATCAAATCAATTGCAATGCATTCCGAGATATTCCACAACTTTAGATGGACTGCACAAAGATATAACGTTGAAACAGTAGCCAAGTTATGGAGATCTCTAGCATTACCATCAATTCTATACAAAACAACATATCACTTTGGCGCATTATCAAAATCGGAGCTACTGTCAGCAGACGCCTACCATAGAAAAGTGTTACGCGGTTTAATTCATGTAGGAAATTACGTGTCCAATGGTACACTGCTTAACCTATACCGCACTGATGACATATCAAACTCAGCTTACCGGCAATGCTTGGGAACCATGCTGCGTTCGATTAGATCTCCAAACACTCATATCCAGCAGTGCATAAGGATAGCGGTCCAACTCAATTCCATTGATCCTAAAGGTGCGCAATATTGTGGGATTGGTGGCACCTACAACAATGCCAGGCTACACTATAGTCTCCCAGAGGTTAGCTCTCTCATGAACTACACCTATAACCGCAATCAACTATTTGCAAGGCTGAACTCTGGACAACCGAACTGTACAGACAAGGACCACGCGGAGTTCATATCGAACTGTTATAATCTATCAAACACTAGCTTTACCATCAAACACAAACGAATAATAGACTACTACGGAATTTAGTTGAATACATGGCTTGCCCCTAGGATTTCTGCTTATTTTATTGTTTGATTTGGTGAACTGATGCTACTAACGGTGTTATAATTAACGGCCTAGTTGTGATCTGTGATCACAATTTTTACTTTCAATCATATTGTAGTGCAGCTGGATATATATATTTTTATCTTTTAACAGTTTTAATTAATATAAATGCCGGCTAGACTGGTGTACCCGAATAAAAAAAAAAAAAAAAAAAAAAAAAAAAAAAAAAAAAAAAAAAAAAAATGTGGAGTAGTCGTGCAAGGTTGTCAACGTTCGATCGGTTGTCTTTGAAACCTTATGTACGTACATGCTCCTTGGTACATGTCCCTTCGTTGAATATTCTATACTATACTATACATTACTATATATTACTGTATGTACTTACTTATTATTAAATTATATTTATTATTACTTATTTTCATAATCATATCATATTACTTATTTACTTATTTTCTGGTAAATACCTGATTTTGTTGTACATTTGTACTGTTCGATCAGGTTATACAATACAATCCTACACTGAAGCTTCGCTTCCGTTAAATTTCTAAATCTTTAACTGCGTTTTTCTTGAATTGTGATTTTGACCAGTTAACCCCTTTTCTAGGTGTCACGCCACATATTCTTTACTTGTGCTAAGGGTGTCTTTTTGCCCTTTTTACTATCATATGAGCTATGGATAATGCAATAGGAACATTGTTAACTAGGTAATATAAACAACAAACTATATACTAAGTTCACGAGACTTGAATAAACAACAAACTATATAGTAAGTTCACGAGACTTGAATAAACAACAAACTATATAGTAAGTTCACGAGACTTGAATAAACAACAAACTATATAGTAAGTTCACGAGACTTGAATAAACAACAAACTATATAGTAAGTTCACGAGACTTGAATAAACAACAAACTTTATAGTAAGTTCACGAGACTTGAATAAACAACAAACTATATAGTAAGTTCACGAGACTTGAATAAACAACAAACTATATAGTAAGTTCACGAGACTTGAATAAACAACAAACTTTATAGTAAGTTCACGAGACTTGAATAAACAACAAACTATATAGTAAGTTCACGAGACTTGAATAAACAACAAACTTTATAGTAAGTTCACGAGACTTGAATAAACAACAAACTATATAGTAAGTTCACGAGACTTGAATAAACAACAAACTTTATAGTAAGTTCACGAGACTTAAATAAACAACAAACTATATAGTAAGTTCACGAGACTTAAATAAACAACAAACTATATAGTAAGTTCACGAGACTTGAATAAACAACAAACTATATAGTAAGTTCACGAGACTTGAATAAACAACAAACTATATAGTAAGTCGACGAGACTTGAATAAACAACAAACTATATAGTAAGTTCACGAGACTTGAATAAACAACAAACTATATAGTAAGTTCACGAGACTTGAATAAACATCAAACTATATAGTAAGTTGACGAGACTTGAATAAACATCAAACTATATAGTAAGTTCACGAGACTTGAATAAACATCAAACTATATAGTAAGTTCACGAGACTTGAATAAACATCAAACTATATAGTAAGTTCACGAGACTTGAATAAACATCAAACTATATAGTAAGTTCACGAGACTTGAATAAACATCAAACTATATAGTAAGTTCACGAGACTTGAATAAACATCAAACTATATAGTAAGTTCACGAGACTTGAATAAACAACAAACTATATAGTAAGTTCACGAGACTTGAATAAACAACAAACTATATAGTAAGTTCACGAGACTTGAATAAACAACAAACTATATAGTAAGTTCACGAGACTTGAATAAACAACAAACTTTATAGTAAGTTCACGAGACTTAAATAAACAACAAACTATATAGTAAGTTCACGAGACTTAAATAAACAACAAACTATATAGTAAGTTCACGAGACTTGAATAAACAACAAACTATATAGTAAGTTCACGAGACTTGAATAAACAACAAACTATATAGTAAGTCGACGAGACTTGAATAAACAACAAACTATATAGTAAGTTCACGAGACTTGAATAAACAACAAACTATATAGTAAGTTCACGAGACTTGAATAAACATCAAACTATATAGTAAGTTGACGAGACTTGAATAAACATCAAACTATATAGTAAGTTCACGAGACTTGAATAAACATCAAACTATATAGTAAGTTCACGAGACTTGAATAAACATCAAACTATATAGTAAGTTCACGAGACTTGAATAAACATCAAACTATATAGTAAGTTCACGAGACTTGAATAAACATCAAACTATATAGTAAGTTCACGAGACTTGAATAAACATCAAACTATATAGTAAGTTCACGAGACTTGAATAAACAACAAACTATATAGTAAGTTCACGAGACTTGAATAAACAACAAACTATATAGTAAGTTCACGAGACTTGAATAAACAACAAACTTTATAGTAAGTTCACGAGACTTAAATAAACAACAAACTATATAGTAAGTTCACGAGACTTGAATAAACAACAAACTTTATAGTAATTTCACGAGACTTAAATAAACAACAAACTATATAGTAAGTTCACGAGACTTGAATAAACAACAAACTTTATAGTAAGTTCACGAGACTTAAATAAACAACAAACTATATAGTAAGTTCACGAGACTTGAATAAACAACAAACTTTATAGTAAGTTCACGAGACTTGAATAAACAACAAACTATATAGTAAGTTCACGAGACTTGAATAAACAACAAACTTTATAGTAAGTTCACGAGACTTAAATAAACAACAAACTATATAGTAAGTTCACGAGACTTGAATAAACAACAAACTTTATAGTAAGTTCACGAGACTTGAATAAACAACAAACTATATAGTAAGTTCACGAGACTTGAATAAAAAACAAACTATATAGTAAGTTCACGAGACTTGAATAAACAACAAACTATATAGTAAGTTCACGAGACTTGAATAAACAACAAACTATATAGTAAGTTCACGAGACTTGAATAAACAACAAACTATATAGTAAGTTCACGAGACTTGAATAAACAACAAACTATATAGTAAGTTCACGAGACTTGAATAAACAACAAACTATATAGTAAGTTCACGAGACTTGAATAAACAACAAACTATATAGTAAGTTCACGAGACTTGAATAAACAACAAACTATATAGTAAGTTCACGAGACTTGAATAAACAACAAACTATATAGTAAGTTCACGAGACTTGAATAAACAACAAACTATATAGTAAGTTCACGAGACTTGAATAAACAACAAACTATATAGTAAGTTCACGAGACTTGAATAAACAACAAACTATATAGTAAGTTCACGAGACTTGAATTAACAACAAACTATATAGTAAGTTCACGAGACTTGAATAAACAACAAACTATATAGTAAGTTCACGAGACTTGAATAAACAACAAACTATATAGTAAGTTCACGAGACTTGAATAAACAACAAACTATATAGTAAGTTAACGAGACTTGAATAAACAACAAACTATATAGTAAGTTCACGAGACTTGAATAAACAACAAACTATATAGTAAGTTCACGAGACTTGAATAAACAACAAACTTTATAGTAAGTTCACGAGACTTAAATAAACAACAAACTATATAGTAAGTTCACGAGACTTAAATAAACAACAAACTATATAGTAAGTTCACGAGACTTGAATAAACAACAAACTATATAGTAAGTTCACGAGACTTGAATAAACAACAAACTATATAGTAAGTCGACGAGACTTGAATAAACAACAAACTATATAGTAAGTTCACGAGACTTGAATAAACAACAAACTATATAGTAAGTTCACGAGACTTGAATAAACATCAAACTATATAGTAAGTTGACGAGACTTGAATAAACATCAAACTATATAGTAAGTTCACGAGACTTGAATAAACATCAAACTATATAGTAAGTTCACGAGACTTGAATAAACATCAAACTATATAGTAAGTTCACGAGACTTGAATAAACATCAAACTATATAGTAAGTTCACGAGACTTGAATAAACATCAAACTATATAGTAAGTTCACGAGACTTGAATAAACATCAAACTATATAGTAAGTTCACGAGACTTGAATAAACAACAAACTATATAGTAAGTTCACGAGACTTGAATAAACAACAAACTATATAGTAAGTTCACGAGACTTGAATAAACAACAAACTATATAGTAAGTTCACGAGACTTGAATAAACAACAAACTTTATAGTAAGTTCACGAGACTTAAATAAACAACAAACTATATAGTAAGTTCACGAGACTTAAATAAACAACAAACTATATAGTAAGTTCACGAGACTTGAATAAACAACAAACTATATAGTAAGTTCACGAGACTTGAATAAACAACAAACTATATAGTAAGTCGACGAGACTTGAATAAACAACAAACTATATAGTAAGTTCACGAGACTTGAATAAACAACAAACTATATAGTAAGTTCACGAGACTTGAATAAACATCAAACTATATAGTAAGTTGACGAGACTTGAATAAACATCAAACTATATAGTAAGTTCACGAGACTTGAATAAACATCAAACTATATAGTAAGTTCACGAGACTTGAATAAACATCAAACTATATAGTAAGTTCACGAGACTTGAATAAACATCAAACTATATAGTAAGTTCACGAGACTTGAATAAACATCAAACTATATAGTAAGTTCACGAGACTTGAATAAACATCAAACTATATAGTAAGTTCACGAGACTTGAATAAACAACAAACTATATAGTAAGTTCACGAGACTTGAATAAACAACAAACTATATAGTAAGTTCACGAGACTTGAATAAACAACAAACTTTATAGTAAGTTCACGAGACTTAAATAAACAACAAACTATATAGTAAGTTCACGAGACTTGAATAAACAACAAACTTTATAGTAAGTTCACGAGACTTAAATAAACAACAAACTATATAGTAAGTTCACGAGACTTGAATAAACAACAAACTTTATAGTAAGTTCACGAGACTTAAATAAACAACAAACTATATAGTAAGTTCACGAGACTTGAATAAACAACAAACTTTATAGTAAGTTCACGAGACTTGAATAAACAACAAACTATATAGTAAGTTCACGAGACTTGAATAAACAACAAACTTTATAGTAAGTTCACGAGACTTAAATAAACAACAAACTATATAGTAAGTTCACGAGACTTGAATAAACAACAAACTTTATAGTAAGTTCACGAGACTTGAATAAACAACAAACTATATAGTAAGTTCACGAGACTTGAATAAAAAACAAACTATATAGTAAGTTCACGAGACTTGAATAAACAACAAACTATATAGTAAGTTCACGAGACTTGAATAAACAACAAACTATATAGTAAGTTCACGAGACTTGAATAAACAACAAACTATATAGTAAGTTCACGAGACTTGAATAAACAACAAACTATATAGTAAGTTCACGAGACTTGAATAAACAACAAACTATATAGTAAGTTCACGAGACTTGAATAAACAACAAACTATATAGTAAGTTCACGAGACTTGAATAAACAACAAACTATATAGTAAGTTCACGAGACTTGAATAAACAACAAACTATATAGTAAGTTCACGAGACTTGAATAAACAACAAACTATATAGTAAGTTCACGAGACTTGAATAAACAACAAACTATATAGTAAGTTCACGAGACTTGAATAAACAACAAACTATATAGTAAGTTCACGAGACTTGAATTAACAACAAACTATATAGTAAGTTCACGAGACTTGAATAAACAACAAACTATATAGTAAGTTCACGAGACTTGAATAAACAACAAACTATATACTAAGTTCACGAGACTTGAATAAACAACAAACTATATAGTAAGTTCACGAGACTTGAATAAACAACAAACTATATACTAAGTTCACGAGACTTGAATAAACAACAAACTATATAGTAAGTTCACGAGACTTGAATAAACAACAAACTATATACTAAGTTCACGAGACTTGAATAAACAACAAACTATATAGTAAGTTCACGAGACTTGAATAAACAACAAACTATATAGTAAGTTCACGAGACTTGAATAAACAACAAACTATATAGTAAGTTCACGAGACTTGAATAAACAACAAACTATATAGTAAGTTCACGAGACTTGAATTAACAACAAACTATATAGTAAGTTCACGAGACTTGAATAAACAACAAACTATATAGTAAGTTCACGAGACTTGAATAAACAACAAATTATATAGTAAGTTCACGAGACTTGAAATCTTAAATTCAAGGGGATGGAGGAAGCGATACTACTGTATATGCCGTTTGAATTCCCCGTAGGATAATCACCGCCAGCGCAGTCATAAGTAGATTAGAGATAGACGAAACTGGGTAGCGATGTGGGTGGAGAGGCGGAACTATAGTTGGTTTACCTACTCTAAGCAAACAGTAGATTAGAACTAGCCCTCATCGCATTACTAATTAGGTTATCAAACGGTATTGAAGTCCTCTACTACTTGTTATCAACAATGAGTAACTAACTGTTGATATACACCATGGGGGGGGGGGGGGGGGGGGGATCATGACTAGAGATCGCACCACAACCCAGTGTATTTGTTCCTGCTCAATTAATCACGCGCGTGATTGCCATTCCCTTGCGAGTTAATCACAATTATTCAATTATCCGCCCTTCATGTTTATATACATGGGCGGCGATGATTGTTGCGGATACAAGGTATCAGGTATATCGCCTGGTGGTCGCGATGCAGTTCGATGCCACTTGCACGTAAAATTATAATAATATTTCAAAAATATTTCAATTATATCAACTCCATTAGTTGAGTAACCTATAGCATATGAAATAAGATGAAGTAGAGTTGAGTATCTTCAATTGTAACACTAAGTATAATATCGTAATTATTAGAAAACACAGTACTTTTCCCCTATTATTTCAATTACATTGTCTCCTGAATTGGGAATTGCACATACGTATGTAGGGTAGGCCTGACGCCTGTGTGTGAATGTATGATAGAAGGTGATTAAGCAAGTACCTTTAGAGCAGTGATGCTTGTTGTAGATTGTAATATACGCCTACAAAGGAAATGATTACGCGACTGTCCCGGTACTCACCTACTCATTTCTGAATGTTTTAAAATGTATAACTCGTCATAACTTTTGAACTTGTCATTATGGCCTTTATTGCTGTATTATGGTATCACGAACTATTAGTTAAACTTTTCGATAAATAATATGGATTAGTTTTCGCTCTTATTTTGTTTACAATTATTAATTAGACTCAATTTATCATGGGCGGCGGATACTTGGCTTTACACGTTGACTAGCGACGATGTTTTCCGGACTACAGTATTACTGTATTCGCTACACATAATAAAGTGATACACTTTATTACAATGCGCAGTATACGTCCTAGAGCGGTGGATCTCCCCCGAAGGAAGAACATTCAGCTTTGGTTGAGTCGGTGTAGAGACCGTAGGTTCCGTCTGAAGACGCCAGGTTAATGCGGCGAGTCGCTTGCAGCATACTCGCCAGTGCAAAAATGCGAATGAAACACATGAGTGCCGCCGCACAGCCAGCTAGAGTAATCCGAACTCGAAGGATTTCATAAACAACGTCAAAACAAGTCACCTCCGCAGAGTTAGATATCATAACTTCGGATTGGGTAGAGTTCGTAGACATCGTGGTATAACTCGTGTGAGATATAGATGGAGTCGTAAAACTATGTGTCGCAGATGTCGATTGGGGGGTAGACGTGTGGGAGGTGATAGACACTAATGGTGTGGTGGAAGATGTCAATGAAGCTTTGAGATGACACGAGAATCTGAGGAGGAAATAAAGAAAAAAAAACATTAAATTGTAGGCCTACTATGATAAACTCTATATCTTGAGGTCGCTATATTTCACCCACATACCATAGCTGGAACAAAGCTGTTTATTATTTTTTTTAATGAAATTGTTTTTATTAATTTATTAATTAAATTAATTAAATTATTAATTAAATTTATTAATTAATCACCTACAGCTGTTGGCGTATAGGAATGTATTTCCATTGTCATTTGGAAACACGTTCATCCGCTGCCTGTGCCACTATATAAACAGTTGCCGAGTTTGGAGAACTGATATTTAATTTATTATTATATGTAAGAGTTTTGACAGACTACGTATGTGTACCAAGTTTGGATTAATTTCATAAAAGATTGACATCAAACATTTGCCGACAGATAGACAGAACGACAGACGGATGGAACGACCAACCGACAGACAATGGTTGAAGCATCGGTGCCCATATGAAAATCTCGCCCTATAATCAAAGAGTGAAGTTTAGAGATTTTAGAAATGAAATACCCACCTTTTCTCTAGAAATCTTATATCATCGTTGTCGTCATTATTTATCATTCTATTCACATCCGCTCTAATGGCACCGCTAATATTACCAACGCTATCTCTACGTGATGCCACCATCGCAATGAGTACGCCAGCCAGGATAACCTCGAGCACTATCTGAATGAAGACGGGCCCGGTAAGAGTCCATCGGTTGAGAAAACTATGCGAAATGCGGCCGATCTTCTCCAATGGGACAACAATGAAGAGAAGTAATGTGTGACTTATGTGGCAGATGTACATGGCTCTGTACATAACTGACCATGGACCGTACAAGGCCCACACAATGGACGGCGTAGTAGTAGACTTGGATAATATTTTTACAACTGAAACTGCGTCCCTATGTTCAATAGATAGTAGCAATAATGGGAGATACGTAATAGTCGACATCGCTAAATATAACATCCAAAGATTTATGGACCGCGTGCGTTTCGTTTCATTTATAAGTGCTGTGTTAATGAGGTCATTCGTACCATATTTTATTTTGGCTATCATTCTTAATGTGCTTATATTGTTATCGAAACCTTTAAGGACCACTGCCAGTTTTAAAATAATAGAAGTATACTACTTAAAAGGGTCTGCTACAATCTTTCGATACATGTAAAAACACTCCACAAAATTTTTTATACTAGCTAGTTTTTGCTACTTCATTTGGATAAAGTTCTCGAACATATTACATTATAATAAATAAATATTAAATATCTAGATTTTATATATTTATATTTTATATAGTTATTATATATTTATATCTGGAATATATACTTTTTTGCTTATTCTAGAATATTTTTGCACTAACTATTTACCATATAAAATAAGATGCGTCATAAAACAACTAAATATAATGGCATTACTATCCTAGGGATACCCATAAAACATGCTGAAAGGCAAACTAAGGCAATTAATAAAAGACAGAATAAGACGGAAAAAAATAAGTAAAATATACGAGGCCAGAACGTTGTTTGAGGAGTAGGCCTACATTAACTATGAGGTTACTCCATTTTACACACGCCTACTAACCACACATTTACCACTACCGACAGACAATTACCATACCGACCATACCGATAACCTCCTCGCCTTAAGGGGACCCCCATGAAAACGAGACCATGTCTCTTGGGGCTATCCCCGACATCATCTAGACTCACACTCACCATAACTACTGTATAATGGATTATCTTGTTCCTTCCGGTAATGTTTAATTATGCAGATTTACTTTACTTATTTGATGTCAATTAAACAATTTCAATTTCAATTTCGATAAATCCTCCGAATAACTGACAGAATAGGCCTACATGTGAGGTATCAGAAGAGAAATGGAAAATTAAACGGATTCCATGAGATATTAAAGGCCAACAAAAACCAATACCAAATTGATAAATAAACTAATTAGTTACATCGGTATACAAAATATTGTACTACTGTTCTACTATTCTACTGTTCTACTATTCTACTTCTACTTTGTTCAAGAGCTCTTCAGCGTTGCCGTAGTAACAATGATATATGTTTTAAAAATATAGTGCTATACTGAACTCTAACCAAATGTACTGCCGGTAGTTAACGCAAAATCAAAATTACTAGCTACCATCTTCCATCAGAACGTCAAATATTTGTTATAGAACAAAATTCCCCATGGTAGAAGTCATTTTCATGTGAAAACAATTATTCAAAAAGTGGGTACCTATAACATACTGTAGTACCGGTAATGCCTATAGAATTTAAAGACCAAACATAATTATTTTGATTTTATGATTAAATAGGGCCGGTATAGCTGTCATTAATAACGTTACTCAGTTTATTCACCCAAAGTTTTTGTATACCAAGTACATAGGCTTTACCACTACCGGTACGATATTATAATGTAATACGAGAAAGGCATTTCCTAAAGGAAATGCAACCACGAAGCTAAGGAAAATTAAACAAACGGCCACACTTTGGTTCGTTGCTTAGCCTCGTTTAGTAGCAATTGTCAATAATTAACTTCTATTCCCATGGAAACTAGAGTTCTCTGGAACTGTTGCTTTAACCTTTGAAAAAAAATTCAGTACAGATTGTGGTTCAGATAACACATATACTGAGTTTCAGAAAATATTGTAGTTTATGTCCAAATTACCGATTTTCTATCAAAATGCATCTGTTTGCAGTGGTTGTCATGGAAACTGAAAAATAGAACAATGTAATTCGGATGCAGAATAAGTCATATAGTGGGGGTAGGGGTTAGTCCCAAGTCATAATACTATTAACTTGTGCTTCAAATTATCATTTTATAAATTTTAACATCTGTTTAGACTTGTTGCTATGGTAACTGTATTTTCTAATTAACCTCAAACGGCTTGGATATGGATCTTATAGATGAGTTGCAAAACCCCAAGTTTATATATATTACAGTTTTGCTACAAATAGAGTTATCAATATAGACTTGAATGATATAGAGTTTAATAAACTACAGTTACCATGGTAACTAAATTTCTGGAATAATTTAAGTTTCACTAAAAGTTCCAACTAGTGGTCCAGATAACACATACCCAGTTTTGTAAAATTTTATCGCGAAGTCTATGTCCAAATGAATAATTTTTGTATAAAAACATCTGTTTTCAGCGGTTGTCATGGTAACTGAAAAATAGAACAATGTAATTCGGATGCAGAATAAGTTATATAGTGGGGGTAGGGGTTGGTCCCAAGTCATAACACCTTGCCCTTAGGCCTCAAATTAACATTTTATAAATTTTAACATCTGTTTATCCCGGTTGCCAAGGTAACTGGATTTTCTATTTAGCCTCAATCGGATCTGCTATGGACCTTATAGTTGTGTTGCGAAACCCCAAGTTTATATCTATTATAGTTTTCCTACAAATAGAGTTATAAATATTGACTTGAAATACATAGACTTTTTTTGAAGTCCGTTGCCATGGAAACCAGATTTTTCCTGGATATGAGACCCGGCCCAAAAGATGCGCCTCGTCGAGTAGTATATACATGCAAAATTTCAGGGTACTTTTAAAGGCTAGTTTTTTCCCTGATCAAAAAAAACCAAATCTGCTCCATACAAGTAAAATAGCCCACTATGAATAGACCATCTCAGCTAAGGAAAATCTTTCTTAGCGAAAGTAGTTGATTTTCCTTAGCTTCGTGGACTGTAGCTTAGGCCTACGAAATTACTCAAGGATTGAACTATGGATTATACGGTCATAACGAGAAAGGCATTTCCTAAAGGAAATGCAACCACGAAGCTAAGGAAAATTAAACAAACGGCCACACTTTGGTTCGTTGCTTATAGCCTAGTTTAGTAGCAATTGCCAATAATTTACGTCTATTCCCATGGAAACTAGAGTTCTCTGGAACTGTGGGTTTTACCTTTGAAAAAAGATTCAGTCCAGATTGTGGTTCAGATTATAACACATATACCGAGTTTCAGAAAATATTGTAGTTTATGTCCAAATTACCGATTTTCTATCAAAATGCATCTGTTTGCAGTGGTTGTCATGGAAACTGAAAAATATAATAATGTAATTCGGATGCAGAATAAGTCATATAGTGGGGGTAGGTCTTGGTCCCAAGTCATAATACTATTAACTTGTGCTTCAAATTATCATTTTATAAATAGTAACATCTGTTTAGTCTTGTTGCTATGGTAACTGTACTTTCTAATTAACCTCAAACGGCTTGGATGGATATGGAAATTATAGATGAGTTACAAAACCCCAAGTTTATATATATTACAGTTTTGCTAGAAATAGAGTTATCAATATAGACTTGAATGATATAGAGTTTAATAAACTACAGTTACCATGGTAACTAAATTTCTGGAATGATTTAAGTTTCACTAAAAGTTCCAACTAGTGGTGCAGATAACACATACCCAGTTTTGTAAAATTTTATCGCGAAGTCTATGTCCAAATGAATAATTTTTGTATAAAAACATCTGTTTTCGGCTGTTGTCATGGTAACTGAAAAATAGAACAATGTAATTCGGATGCAGAATAAGTTATATAGTGGGGGTAGGGGTTGGTCTCAAGTCATAACACCTTGCCCTTAGGCCTCAAATTAACATTTTATAAATTTTAACATCTGTTTATCCCGGTTGCCAAGGTAACTGGATTTTCTATTTAGCCTCAATCGGATCTGCTATGGACCTTATAGTTGTGTTGCAAAACCCCAAGTTTAAATCTATTATAGTTTTCCTACAAATAGAGTTATAAATATTGACTTGAAATACATAGACTTTTTTTGAAGTCCGTTGCCATGGAAACCAGATTTTTCCTGGATATGAGACCCGGCCCAAAAGATGCGCCTCGCCGAGTAGTATATACATGCAAAATTTCAGGGTACTTTTAAAGGCTAGTTTTTTCGCCTATCAAAAAACCCCAAATCTGCCTCACACAAGTAAAATAGCCCACTATGAATAGACCATCTCAGCTAAGGAAAATCTTTCTTAGCGAAAGTAGTTGATTTTCCTTAGCTTCGTGGACATGAATTTCCACTTCAAAAATTATGGGTGGGGGGGGGGGGGGGGGGGGTGTGTCACTGAATTACGACTACTACTAGGATCGGCATGCTGCATTACAGCTGCATTTTTAAGAATGCTGTGCCGGCTTATCGACAAAATTGCACCGCCACAACTCCCTATCACCCATGACATTTGCTAGATCATCCGCATCTTCAAGGCCAGTGTCCTTTAAGATGCGTCTCAAGAAAATCATGGGCTGTCCACCATGCTTATTCACTCCATGAGGCTGCCAAAGTACAAGATTATGCACTGGCTGGTCCTCACGGCGAAAGCAATGTCCTGCAAAGCGGAGGCGATTTTGTTCTAGTGTCAAGCTTGGGGAAACCAATGAGACACCTCCAATGTGATAATATAGTGTCTGGTTGGAGATGTGTGCATTGTATTTGAGACAATGAACCTGGCGTAGCATTCTTGTGAATGTGCCATCCAGAGATTTGGTGTCCTCAGCAGTTAGAGCCCAGCATGGACTCCCATAGAGGAGTACTGGAACTACTGCTGCTCTAAATAATCGGACCTTAAGTTTCCGATTAATTCTCGGTGACTTCCAAATCCTGGAAAGCCTATTCAAGGCTGCCCATGCCTTTCCCTTAAGTATTCGAAGGTCCTCACCTGACTTCCGGATCCATTATCCCAGGTAACAGAAGTCATCCACATGCTCAAGCATACCATCTTTTGAGCTTATGCTCATCCGATCAGAGACTTGCTGATGACTTTCAAAGTTAACTGTCAAAATTTTGGTCTTTCTGGAGTTAATAAAAAGACCAACACTAGAAGCAGCATGTTCTAATGAGCTGAGGAGCCGTTGGGCTCCCTCTAGTGATTCTGAGAGTACTCCTAAGTCATCAGCAAAGTCTAGATCAGTTAGGTACTTGGCAGGATTTCCTCGACTTCTGGAGCCAGTAGGTGGAGTTATCATCACCCCATCATCATTATGATAATCTAAGGACATGCGTAGAACATAGTCAACAACAATTATGAACAAGAATGGTGCAAGTGTGTCTCCCTGGAGGACGCCCCATAACACTTCAAATGGTTCTGTGTCACCGTCAACAGTAGACACAAATGTTGTCGAACCATCGTATACTGATCTGATTGCTGCAATAATTTCATCAGGAATCCCATATAATTAAAGTATGCTGAACATACGTGAGCGAGAGACTGAATCAAAGGCCTTGAAAAAGTCAACAAAGATAACAGCCAGATGCCTGTCTTTCTTTTTTGATAACTCTTAAATTATCCTTCTAAGTGCCAAAATGGGCTCCATGATCCCACGACCTTTACGGAACCCATTCTGATTTCCACGGAGCAGTCTCTCAATGGGATCACTGATGCGATTTAATAGAATTCTATTGTATAGCTTTGCAGCAATCGAGATCGATGAGATTCCCCGAAAAGAACCATAGAGTGTTAGGTTGCCCTTCTTGGGAACTGGCACCAACTTATTTGTTTTCATTTCTTGTGGGACTCTTGTTGTTCTGTACATGTCTACTATGATGGGATAGATGAGCTTTAAACACTCAGGTATTTTAAAGACCTCAGGGGGAACTGCCGCGATCAGTCAGTGATCTGCCGCCTCAGAGACAAGTACCTCATACCTGTTGCTCAGTTGTAGTGTGAAGCTGGATCTCACACTTGGCTGTTGCAACAGAGAGGACCAGTCATGCCGCGGCAAGGCAGATTTCGTTGTTCTGCTAGCACGCAGACTAAGTCTTACCTTGGCCACAATAAGGCGGTGATCACTGGAGAAGGGTCGTAGTGTAAATGCATTACAGTCTTGTATAGAGCTCCTGTATTTCCTACGAAACAGGATATGGTCTATCTGGGACTTGTGACCACTGGGTCCACTTTGAGTCCATAGCTTTCCAGTTCGCTTCTTGAACTGGGTTCCAGCCGAAAACAATCCATTTCCAGAGATAAAATCCTGAAGATGGACGGAATTTCGGTTAACACTATTGCTATAGACCCACGGTGATGTAGGTGATTGATGCAGACTTGCATTAAAGTCTCCCAGGAATGTTAAGAATGCATGCTGATCCACTCCATCAGTAGCTGCTTGTAGATTCTGGTAGAAATTTTCCACCTCCTCTACAGGGGCAACGACACTATATTCCAGTGTATGATGTATTTAGGTGTTACATAACATAATCTGTATAGAAATTAATAGAAAGATGTATCAGCGAAATCTAGATTGAGTAAACATTTTGGTAAGTGTGCGGCGACTGGGGGTCCTAATGTTCTACTGTAGAAGTAGGCCTACTAAGAAAATGATTAGTTAACAATCATCTATTGTATAAATGAGTCATCCATAATTTTAACAATCAAAAATATCACTTCAATACATTAGTCTAGTATTTTCGGCACCACAAATATATATTTCTATGAGATAGACCGATAATAGAACTGTTGCTTAAAAGCAACAAGTGCAACAAAGGGTTAATTTTGTTCTCAAACCTGTTTTAACCACCTCTTAATTTCCGGTATAGGTGCCACATTTTCTATTATAATTTAATATTTATGTATAATAATGATTTAATTAAGTTTTGTAAAATTAGTTGTTGCTTCATATAGAAATTATATCCATTATTGTCAATAAACAATATATTACAGTATGCTTAATAGTTTTTCGTTCACACACATTAAAAATGTGTATCAAAAAACACACACACACACCCCCCCCCCCCCCCCCCCCCACCCATACAATTTGCCATGGCGAGTGTCTGTGCCGCCCAGTGAAAAATTCATAAAAGAGGCTATGGTATCGTGTGTATTTTGGCGGTGTTTCGAAGATGTTATCTGGGAAAAAGTTTCCACAGAACATGCGCGCTATGCGCATTTTCGCAGATAAATATTCTATATTTGTTCTATTATTACATTTTTATCTGAGGGAAAGAACAGGTATAACCAATTCAATTTTCATAAAATCCCCATTAAAAAACTGTACCGCAGTAACAGACGTGGGCGATCTGTGTGTGAAACGGTTGTGAGTATGTTTGAGATTGGCAAAGCGAAAGTCATCAAAGCTTTGGATAAAGGACTCACTCTTACTTGTTTGGGACATACGCAATCTACAGTCTTAAATTTTCATATTTTCGATCAAAATTACAACCAGTTCAAGCCCACCAGTTAATCGCCATTCTGATTGCTCAGCTTTCAAAGAAATTGCTGTAGTCCATAGAAACGGGTCATTAATTCAAATTGCCCAAGGTGTCAAAGTCTATGAATCACATTTTTATGTTAAGAGGGACCCCTAGACACCAAAACATCCAAAAAATGTAATCCGTCCAAAAATTTTCGGTTGGGCCAAAAAGAGGTACGTGGCTGCCGGACTAATAAGTTCGACACAAGACACAAGAAGATTGGCTGTTATAGTTATTAATAAAATATAAAGCGTTTCAAATCTGGTAAATGTATGATCATGGCTAACTACATTGACAGTAAAATATACGGCAACTTTGAGGTTTCTAATAAGGGGTCATTATTTGTATAACTAATCATACTACTACCGTACTAGCTATTGTAGAACATTTGGACGGTGAAATATCACTACAGTATGAACTAGTGTCCAAAATATGGTGTGCATAGTGTACCAAGGCCATGTAATACCATGGTATTACGATGGCCTTGGGTGTACTCTGTAGATATGTTTTTTTATGGTGGCTAGTGTTTTTTTACTACCTAGTATTTATTGAAATATAAAATAAAAAATATATAAAAAATGTGAAAACATTGATATTTCAGGTTTAAACTACTTTCCTGCAGATTAGCCAACAGTTTACAGTTTATATTATTTTTTTTAATTTAAAAAAAATACCAGCTAGTAAAAAAAAACACACGTTTTTATTTTGGGAACCTTTTCCTTTACTAGTGCCCTGTACGGTACGTATACTGCACTAGTTCCGAAAATACTAGCTAGGCCAATACATAAATCACTATGCTACAATACAATTCCGTAGAGTGTTTAAATGACAGCATTGAAATTCTACCTATTCACAATAATATCTAAGCAATTGTAAATGTCCAGAACTTTACCAAACTTACATTTTTACAATGTTGATAAATATGGCCTCTTTTTAGCAGCTTCAAAACTGCAGTATATTGGGCCGTGAACATGGCCTTATTAACTAGAGGCTATGACTAGGAAATTATTGAATGCCGATATTTGCACTTTTACAATATGGCTCAAGTATTGGTATAACTATTTACATCGTTGTGTGCAAAGTAGCACTTTGCAGTGTTATGACCCGAGTTTATTTATGTACCGAGCGAGCGCAGCGAGGGAGTTTACAGAAATAAACAAGGGTCTTTAACGCTGAAAAGTGACCTTTGCAAGCAAAGATGTATGTAATTTTGTTACATTATGTCAACTTATCAGCGTTCGGTATATGAAGAAAGGATTTTATGGATGCTCATATTTAAACATTTTAATCATGTACTATATCTAATATAAGTAAAATTTATTAACAGGTACACAGTATTAATTATACATTTAAATCTAAATAAAGTTTATTGGAAGTTATCTCCTGCTTGGATGTGATAAATCTTTGATCCATCGTCGACTGAAGCAAACTGAGTCACCATCTGTGTCCGTTCAGTTTTACTGAACACTGTCGCCATTTTCTTTGGTCATTTTCTTTAAAGTGTTTTATTCTATTGGACGTTTCGCCATAATGGATTACAGTACACGTTAAACAATTATTTACATACAGTAGCTAGTCCCGTCACTGCAAACTGGATAATAAAGCAGCACTCATTAACATAAATGGAAATAATACATTCTGGAATACGGTAATTGAAGTTATTTCCATGTTATTGATTACTTTGCAGCGTTCCGTCCTATAGACCGCAACGCTGCAAAGTAGTACTTTGCAGCGTTACGAGTAATTCACCAGAACGCTGTTAAGTTGCCATAATGTAACAAAACAAATTATCTCCCTTTTAATGCTGATTTTTAGGGGCTTTTTTTATTTTAGATTATAGTCCCCCGACAATATTAGCTTAGGACCAAATCTGCTAGTAGATATGATATTGTCCCTTAACAGCTTCACGCCAATTTTGTTCCCCATTAAATGTAATCTAAAGTACTTAACTGATGGAATAACGGTTACTATTAAGACAGATAGTGCATGGAAGGGTTGGCTCTTTTGCAAAAGAACCCATGGAAGAACTTGCAAAAGGACACTGACAGATACTATGCAGTTGAATTGGGGAATATACATAGATGATCGCCACTGTTTTGTTTCGGAGGCGGCCGGTGGTCCATGCACGTGATCGATGTAGGCCGATGTAGATTTTCATTAAGTACTATGTTGCGTAATCTATGATGATTTTACAGTATTCCCATTTCTTGTTCCTATTAAAAATATATTGAAGTAAATAGTTATCCTTTGAAAGAGAAAGTGGTACTGTAAATTATTATCATTGGTATTTGCCATGCATAGCTACGACCGCGCTACTGTAAAGTCGTTAGCTATACTACGGTACAGTATAAACTTCACAATCCCAACGTATACCGGTACTGCGATTTGTGAACAAATGTTTGAAGAGAATAATTATTAATTCCAAAATTGTAACATTACTCAACGCCGTTAGTATTAACAGCGAGTTGTTATTTAGCACTTTAAAGCTTTAGAGGACATTACAACATTGTATTGGCCTGTACATTTAGTATTGTATTTGGTGTTATTGTTTACGTGGTAACCAATGACGGCGTTAAGTAATGTCCACTAAGGGGACATTACTTAACGCCGTCATTGGCTACCACGTAAACAATAGGTGGAAATTTGCCTGACAGCCAGATAGGCTTACTGCATTACCTACCGGTAGGCGGGTTATAACTATTAATAACCAGTAGCTAAATTATTAACCTGGCTCCAATCGCCACCATAAATATAAGCTAACTTATTTATAACATAATTTATGTCATTTTTACATTTAATAATCAACTAATATAATTTGTGCAGTTTCATTTATAACATAATTTATGTCATTTTTACATTTAATAATCAACTAATATAATTTGTGCAGTTTCATTTATAACATAATTTATGTCATTTTTACATTTAATAATCAACTAATATAGTTTGTGCAGTTTCTATCACTTATAATGTATATACAATATTTTCGTAATGTTAAAATTTTGGAATAAAAAGAACTAGATACATACTTGTTGCAAAGTACTTTACAGTGTTCTGATCCTCGAGGCTTTATTTTCACTCATTCACTAACGTTCGTTCGTGTAACAAAGCCACTCGGATCATCACACTGTAAAGTGCTACTTTACACACAAGTATGTAAATAGTTATTATTACATGTGAAAAAGTATAACTTTTTTCACTATTCTTGAGGCATTTTATTTACCAAAGTGTCAGCGAGGTTAATAAAGGGTCGAGAGAATATTGAAAAAAATTTATAGGGTCTACTATATAGGTCTACGTTTTTATCCCATGTAATACGTAGGCCCTAATTGTATTCTTAAATTGGTACTTTTTGTTGCACAATTTATTAATAAAAGATAGAGTGATATTGTGTTACAAAATAAGTTGAACTTGACCCGCTTAACACGTTCGTGGGGCGTCGCGCAGCACGCGACCTTGGAACTTGAGCAAGTTCGAAACAAGTTCGATTTGATCTGGAGTTAAAAGTTCGAGAGGTATTAGCGCGTAACGTTCAAAAATATTGGAACTTTTCCTCTCGTATACCCATACAAAATTTGGTTGAAAATGGTTAAAATCTTCAAAAGTTATTTACGAATGAATTTTTCATTACAGAAAGACAGACAGACAAACGGACATGAAATTTTGCCTTATTTACTAATTATAATGGTGCGCTAAGGCTAGCCTTTACTGCGTGGCTCGTCAGACAACAACATAAACCAATATTGGAAATTGTGTTCCGTTTTGCAGTACGCCTTGCAGACACTAAAGTTACGAGTGGGGCCTTCGTGCAGCAAAAGCTGCAAGCCATCTTAGCGAACAATTATAATTTTACTATATTGCAAGTTATATATTGGCTTCCGACACACACACACACTGACTGACACACCCCAACCCAGACTTTTAGAAAACGGCCATAGTATAATTATAAAGGTTCGCTGATGGCTCGCAGTTTTGACTCGCCCCACAATTAGTTTCCCCTTGGTGTAGTGGTTGCATTAAATTCACATCTCCTGTAGGTCGTGGGTTCGATCCTCGCATGGGCCAGGGCCGTTTTTGTTTCGGCACGAATGCTTTAAAGGGACCTGCCAGAGCGCATCTTGCATCATTAAGCGGTAGCTAAAAAATGAGTACTGGAATTTCCTCTGGGGAGTATAGTTCTGGGGTTTTGCTTCGATTACGTGCAAACCTTTTAACTACGTCGATGTTCTTTCAACACATGTAATAACATTTAAGAAATTCCACCAAAAACATTTTAATGTACTTTTTTTCGACGGTAAAAAAATCAAATCAATGCAATGATTAAGGTTAAGAATAAAATTGCATTTCAACACGAACACGATGAGTGGGCCGTATTAATAACCGACCAAAGAATAGCCGTAACATTAACGAGCTATGCGATATTACATTATATATCACATATTGACAGTCGCGGTCCATTGGGCTAGATTTTATGCATGCAATTCATCAAGAGCGAGTTTCATATAGGCCTACCCTACTCGGTTAAAGTCGATTATAACTCCATTGAAGCGGATCCAATATTGCGAGATGTAATAAGTTGCACAGAGTAGCATACTGTCGTTTATTATATTAGTATAAAACAATATTTATTTAGAATGGGCCCGGTAAACAGGCTTCACCTTTCATCGTATATCCCTGCGGAATATCCATGCGTTGTTTTACTCAACATTTTACCTTTGTGGTGGTGCTTTACAACTTTATTAACTAGGCCTACAGTAGAGTGTACGGAAATTATATCGTCCCTTTCATTTTCAAACAACCTAAATGACAAAATTGACTTTTCCTGTAAAACAGCATTATTGATTCTAATTTTGTTTGCAAGTAATATTCCAGGATTTTAGTCTTATTTACTTTTAAATGCATTAAATGTAACGATTTTAACAAAAATAGTTTTGGTATTGGAATTATGTAACATATTAGGTAGGAAACTATGAATAGGGATATAGGTTGTTTCAAAAAAATTTATTACATTTTTTACAATGATTACTCAAAAAGCATTAAAACCCTTAAGACAAATTCGATTATTAAGTTTTAAAAATATAAATCAAATCTCCCTCTATCATAATAAACAACAATTCTACTGTACCTCTCGATTCGTTGTTTCCAATTTTATATCAACTTTTCCCGGGCTTACCCTATTTATAATAGTAAAATGTGTTATATAGGTTGTTTTAAAAAAAAAATATTTATCATGAGGTCTATGCGAAACTGGCATAGGCCTATAGGTGGTTTCAAAACGATAAATATATCAGTTATACGTGGGAGTATGACCTTCTAAGTGTGTTAATCGGATTCAGAATACATTTTAACATAAAGAAATGCAGCAATCTCCATTTCGGCAAAAATGGCATATAGGTGGTTTCAAAACGACAAATATATCAGTTATACGTGGGAGTATGACCTTCTAAGTGTGTTAATCGGATTCAGAATACATTTTAACATATCTCCATTTCAGCAAAAATGGCATATAGGTGGTTTCAAAACGATAAATATATCAGTTTATACGTGGGAGTATGACCTTCTAAGTTTGTTAATCGGATTCAGAATACATTTTAACATAAAGAAATGCAGCAATCTCCATTTCGGCAAAAATGGCATATACAGTAGGTGGTTTCAAAACGATAAATATATCCGTTATACGTGGGAGTATGACCTTCTAAGTGTGTTAATCGGATTCAGAATACATTTTAACATAAAGAAATGCAGCAATCTCCATTTCGGCAAAAATGGCATATAGGTGGTTTCAAAATGAAAGGGACGATATTTCGTATATATCATTACAGACATCATGAAAATAGATATAAATATATGTCATAGAGTTGATGGCATAGAGGGTTGATGAGACTCGAGTTCTCGAGCTGACGCTCGGATATTAAAGTGTAAATACCGCAGAACAACCTATCCGAATCCGATCTGATCTATACAGTAAATTGACCTTTAAATAAACACGTTATTTATATCAAGTAAACATAAATCAATTCGGAGCGGATAGACACAGACTACGTTCATGAAGTTGCATTATTTGAATATTATTATATTGTGAATTTGAATTTCCCGCTTTTTCATCCGCCACGTATTTCACTAATCAAGTCTGAGAAATATTGTTAATTTTTTTGAACCAGCACCGTAATTTGAGCAACTTTCGCAGCACTTTCTCTTGATTAGCAACCTGGGTTTCTCACCAAGTTGCCGAACGAGTTGGCTAAAACGTTGCGGGTCTAACAGGATATGTATTTATTCTACAGTCTATAGAAATTAGCATTGTCATACAGACTGTCTCAACGTGTGAACGATAATATACAGTATTAACAAAAATGTTAAATTGTGAGACGAATTTTGGTATGGAAGGTGTACAGTATTGCAGATAAAAAACTTATAAAGTCAAGTAAATACAATAATAGTCAAAAATTGACTTTGCAAAAGACAATAAAGTTAACCTTGTAGGCCTACAGTACTGTAGTTCTCCTCAGACTCGAAAATGGATGATTTGAAAAATCAACTAAACTCTTTTAGGACAATTTATAGTTACGCATTATCAGATCTAATGTATATTCAGTAGTACGACGCCATAGAAACAGTAGGCCTACAGTAGGTTGCAAGTACGATCTCTCATCAACGGTTGAACAACTGAGCCATAAACATATACGATAGCTTTAGCTCACTCGCATTTAACTTTAGCCGTGGGGTTATAGGAGTTGTTAGCGCTAGGCGTATCATATTACCGAACACTTTCATTGATTAAATGTCGGGGAAAGCTTGTAGGTTTGCACACACAACAATTTCCCATTAATATTGCAAAAATAATAAGAGCAAGCAATAGGTATGGCGTTATACTAACGATAAGTGATAAGGTATCGCGTTTAAGACATCCTGAGTAGGTAAGTAAAACCATTCTAACGTTAGGCGTCTTAATTTAATGTATTAGTGTAAAAAAAATTTACCATTAAATGACGCAAGACGACATATTATTTTTTAAACTTATATCATCTATGTGCGACATATTTCCCAGTATACAGTAGGCCTACATGTCCTTTCCTCCTACCCCAGACGAGAGATTTAAATACGATAATTACCGATATTTGCTGGATATGTGTTATAAATATAAATCTACAGTACTGTACATGTGCAAAGAGCTCAGTGTGTGCAAAGTAGTATAAGTAGTTAAGTTGATAAAAAATTAATAGACTCTCATATTTGTAACTGAGTACTCGAATTCGTAACTAGACACTCTGATCTGCTCCTGGGTGCTAAGATTTTCTTACCGGGTGCTTGGATTTCTAACTGGGCAGTTGAATTTGTAATCTGGAACTCAGATTTCAAACTGGGTGCCTACATACTGTACATAGTAGGAGATAAATTCGAGGCGGGAAGCGCATATTTGTAACACACAGATTCGTAACCAGGAACTCAGAATCGTAACTGGGAACTACAACTCAAGCTCTCAGATTCGTAATCAGAAACTGAGATTTGTAACCAGGAACTCCGACGATTCGTAACCATAAAATCAAATTTGTATGCAGAAAGTCAATTTCGTAACAGCTGCTCAGATTTGTAAATGGGAACTCCAATTTGTAACCAGGTTCTCAGCTGGGGATTCTACAGCATGTGATATTTTTGATTATACTAAAGTATATCTGAAGAAAAGTTCGGTTCCTTACCCGGAGCCCCGCTAGGCACGTCAATAGGCCTACTCCAAGGCATTAAGGCAAAAGTTACTTTAGGCCGTGGAAAGGCAATCAAAACTGTATCCACTGTGACCTCCTCGATAAATTCTATCTTATGTAAACTTACTAGTGAAACAGTACGCCTATAAGGATAAATGTTTATTGCGATAGATAATAATACAGTAGAACCAGGCCGTTTTCGCCTTAAGGAATAAGAAGTAATCTTGTGCATTATCTTTTTCAGTTTTTCATGGTCATATACACTGCAGTATAATACTGTACTGTAGTAAGCACTGCAGTACTGAATCAAGTGCCAAGGATAATAGTTACCGCAGGGGATAAAGATGATTATTTAATCAATCCCATGGTAATACTGTATGATTCTATTCCATATATTGTCAGACAAAGAAAGGTTGTTGGGGGTGGGACAATGTCACCACACCCATCTGATTATATAATTATCTGATTATCATCCTCAGTTGTCAGTACCATACGACTTGATATGATTGGCCTTCATTATGGTACAATCCCGGGAATCTCAGAAATAAAATCCCCCTTCGCACAGTTTCCATTTCCCCGAGTGTCCTTGGGCTGGTCAGTTGGCGAAGTTATCGGATGGTTCAACTTAGGGTTCCTAACTCTTTCTTTTCGTTTATGGTTTGCGTTTCTTTCAACTATACTTTTGTTTTCCTTATTAAAATTACTTCGTAGTGTAAAACACTCTTTCGTGGCCATAATAATGATCATCATGAAATGTAACGAAATCATTTATATCTTTGAGTTGCATACGTTGCACTTAACGAGTAACACAAGTAGGACTGTCGCCGTATCGTGAATGGATTGGATTCCTATTATAAAGATGTAATTTGACTTACGTCGAAAATATTACCGAAGAAATTTCGTTTACTGTACAGTAGTTAACTTTTGGATATCCGCACTAGAGAAAATTGATCTTATGAAAGTTATTTTGTACAAGAGGAGGCTATGCTGTCATAATTCCGCAAGTTAGTCAAGCCCTTACAAGAAAAAGGGATCCAACCTGGTTCGTGGCAACTTTCGGCCGATTTCTTTGCTACCACATCTATTCTTTACGACATCATGTATAATCGTCGCATGGCAACAAAAAGGCGCTAACTGCAATTTTTATCAAACTGAGTAAAACGCATTTATTCCAGCCAATGTCATCACACTAAATCGCAACTTTGAACTAAATCGTTTGTAAAAGCTTTTGCGGACATAACAAGTCATTTTTCCGCAATGCGCAGAATACTCTAAAATAGCCCTAAATTTATCCAACTACGCGACGGGAAGGAATTAGAGCCAGTATGACGAAATCTATCAGCTGATTCTTTGTGGACGTGGAATTTCTTTGTTCTGCCTCATTCAGCCAATCAGAGCAATTTTCCCTTTATGTCTGACAGAGGCCTATGGAAACTCGCGCAATGCATTACGGTCTTTGTTTACTATTTTTCTGAGCACCAGAACCGGCTCGGAATCTTCTGCGCTTCTGTGTAGAAGTTTCAGACTTTGGCCTAAACATCAGATGGCTTTGATTATAAGAACGTAAATCTATTATCCTGAACACTGAATCCTTGTCATCCTACTTAATCACCGCATCACATTTCATCATTATCAACTGCATTTCATAACTGTATAAGTAACACATACTGACTGTTCACCGCATTATTTTACTTCTGTTATTAATTGTTGTTATATTAATGGATATTGCTGTTATATTTGGAGAATACCGATAAATAATCATAAACCCCTCAATCTTCTTGATTCCTGAGGTAAGAGGAACAAACAGGTTTACCGGTAGCAACTGCGACTTAAATTATAGTGGTTTTTGTGTGAATTAAATGCTATTTCATAATCCCTACGTGTGTCAGTTGTGATCCTCCTTATATATGATCAAATTCAGTGACGGTCGGCAGATCAGTGCTAAGTAGTGTGAAGTAGTGTGAAGTCGTGTGTATTAGTGTGAAGGTTAATAAAGCATCTCCTAAAGAATGCGCTATTTACGAAACTCTGTGGCCATCTAGTTGTGATTAGTATAAGTCATAACTATGTTTTTATACTTAAAGCGCCACGCGCCGAAAGGAACTGTTAATATTTCCCCGAAAGTAAATATATTTGTCAGAGATTATATAGTAACGATCAATCGAATAATACAGTAGGCCTACACTGCAATAACTCTCAAGGAATCCGAATCCAGTCTACAAAATCGTGGGTGATAGGTCGCGCACGGACTGGCTTCGGCTGATGTAACTTCAGTACACTAGATAATTGATATAGGCTAAAGTCGATTTATAAACAAGAGGACAACTAAAATTGGCAGGTTAAACTGCTAAAGGTCTAAAAGCGCGAACACCGTTTAAAAGGAGCTAACTCAGAATTTGTAAAATTATTTTGAGTTAGCTCCTTTTAAACGGTTCCGTTTAAAAGGAGCTAACTCAGTTATTGGAATTCCTATTCACAATAATAAATGTAATTAAATTAAATTTATTATCCAGGCTATAAAATATTGAAATTACAGTATATCCAATCACAATTCGAAATAGTACCAATCGATGACAAATTTTATCAGCTATCTGGTGATATAAATAACTCATTTTTTTCAAAAATAGAGTTAGCGTCTTTTTATTGCCAGTAACAATGTGTTGGCAAGCTGTATTTATCGAGGTGTTTGTTATTATACATTTATTATAGGAAGGGATCTAGGGGCCTTAACCTCGAATGATAAGTTTATTTTAGCGAAAATAACTTATCTTTTATTGGCGCAATTGTAGGACTAATCCCATCACATGCGTACTTTTTAACCGGGTTGTACAAATTTAGGAACCGCGTAATTTTTTCTTGAAATTAATATCTCATATCTCTCCAAACCACGTACGCGTTTCGACCTTACTGGGTCTCATCAGCGTGGTGTCGGATTCGAACCTGGGACCTCGAGGTAGAAGCCGAGACAACAACCACTAGGCCACAGGTTCTTGAGATATGGAGTATTAATTTCAAAGTCAGCTGCCATTTTATTAGCCCCTGATTTTTTTTTTATTGATAGTAACAATGTGTTGGGACGACGTAATGACAGATGATGATTGATGCGACGTAATGCTAACTTAACACAAAGATAATGTATCCTGTTTTATGATCCTTTAATAAGATATTACTTTGTATTTAAAATGAGAGTAGACTTCGTAATGTGAAAATTGCAATATTATATAAGTGGCACAGTATAATAAGAACAGGATTAATGAAGGCAAGGAAGGGTCTTTCACCACGTGTATATAAAAAACTGAAGTTACTTATTTATGGCATACTTTTGGTATTTTAATTCGATATAATTTTATGACGTCCGATAAAGCTACCAACATCGACCGTCACTAATTAAATACTGTAAATTATCGACCGTCGTAATTAAATGCTGAAAATTATCGTGCGTCGTAATTAAATGCTGGAACCAGATCGACCGTCGTTATTAATGTTGACATTATCGACCGTCGTAATTAAATAATGGAACCAGATCGACCATCGTTATTAATGTTGACATTATCGACCGTCGTAATTAAATACTGGAACCAGATCGACCGTCGTTATTAATGTCGACATTATCGACCGTCGTAATTAAATACTGGAACCAGATCGACCGTCGTTATTAATGTTGACATTATCGACCGTCGTAATTAAATAATGGAACCAGATCGACCGTCGTTATTAATGTTGACATTATCGACCGTCGTAATTAAATAATGGAACCAGATCGACCGTTGTTATTAATGTTGACATTATCGACCGTCGTAATTAAATAATGGAACCAGATCGACCGTTGTTATTAATGTTGACCTTATCGACCGTCGTAATTAATAACTATTTTTGTTGCTATGATACCGCGAATTTGCGGGATATTTGAATTATGTCTCGCATTAGGCCTATATTTGAGTACTGCAGCTGTACTATACCGTACCGGTGCTGCAGTCGTACGTGTGTGTAATTAATATTTAATTTCCGCACTGCCGTATGCCTTCCTATGTTTTGTATTTATCAGTTTACTAACAGTAATTAATCAACTGGTAGTGGGTAAACTTACTGTTAAAAGTTCCAACTACAGTAATTTCGGTGCAGTAACACAATCTGACAATTGAAGAATTTTCCATGTCGAATGTTTGTTTTGACTGTTGAGTTAATTCGATAAAAATATAAATTATTATTAAACATTATTATTTGTAGTTATTTATAGTATTTATGCATTATTTGTAGTTTATACAGTAATACAGTTTGCTATAGAGGGTAGTGTACTTTATGTAGGGCCTACTACAGTACTAGTGTACTGCTGTACTGTACACCATCCGGGATCCGGCAACCGGCATGTGGAAATTCCCGGGGTGTATTTCTCTAATAGCGGCAAACAGTGTTCCCGTGGTAACCACTCGTCTAACTCGTTGCAAACCGTATTGTCTTACACGTGTCATTATTTCGGACATACTAACACCGAATATCTTCGAAATTTGCTTCCAATTAAATACGGTTTCTTTAAGGAAACTCATACTCAGGGTTTCCGATGGAATGTCAAAAGACGGACGACCACGCTGATTATCGACTCCGATTCTTAAAGACCTGCTAGTAAAACCTCTATATGGCAGTCTAATTAAGTCTGTGCAACGAGACGAGCACCTAGACCTATTCTCAGGTGTTAGTTACAGCTGTAACCCTGCAAACAATGTATGGTTAAAAAGCTGTTATTAAAATGTTATTTAATGACATAGATAACATTATTTCAAATTGTTAGATTAATGATAAAAAAACTGTAAATTGGCCAAGAAATATGACGTTATATACTAACGTTATTATTTCGTTTTTAATAACATTAAAATAACAAAGCCAGGATGGTTACATATATCATTACTTTTATGTTATTCCTTATCATTATTATTGTATTTTTATTGACATTAAAATAACAACGGCATAATGTTTATTTAGATCGTTACTTTTATGTTATTTCTTAACATAAAAATATTGTTTGCTAAAAACGTAACATTATACGTGCATTTAAGCCCTTCTAATTGGTTTTATGGTTGGTTCGCTTGCTCAAACTAATAATCCCCCTCCATTGCCGTTCTTTATATCGTTCTTTATAATTGCCAAAACCTTTATTGAATAATTAATTAATAATTTCCCTACGCATGTTGATATGGTAGTGGCAGGCTACAATCTCTAACACAGTTTGATTGAATACAATTTTGTTGTAGGAAATTGTATGCAAATTAATAACAATTAAAACGTTTAACATGAATTGAATTTTTTGTATAATGACCAGTCAGGATCAAATAATGAAATAAACAGCAAAATCAAAGTAAAATATCACAGAATAAGTAAAACAAATATATGGCTGTATGGCCCATTACGTAAATGGTTTTGATATTTCGGTTAAATTTAATCACAGACTTAAAAAGAATATGTTTATGACGTAATAATAAGTGACAACAACGTAATGAATTGCATTGAGTTAATATTATTCACTAGATTTATAGATCTGATTTGTAGTCTATATAAAATAATGTACAAATAGTGGGTTTAATAAATAATACCTCACAACAATGTTAAATTATTAAAAGGAGCAGTTTACAGTTGGCTACAGAGGCACATTATTATATCATACGGGTAAATAAAAAAAAACAGGTTACAGATTTATTTCTATGAGAGTAATCAGTACTTATTTGAATCGATATCTCCCTGGAGAGGGATGATTTTGATTGCATCGCAAATCCACCCTATCTGAACATTATAGCTGAGTGAGCTTCATTTATTAAACTGTAAAAATAAATCAATAGGCCTAGGCCCTACAAAAGTACAATCTAAAAACTGAAACAATAAATAGTTCGTAATAACAGTTAATGTGAAGTTTTCAAATCGAAACGAAAGTTTTGTAGTAATGTTGTCCCTGTGCCCTGCCCCTTCAACTGAAAACTGGGACCTCCCAATAATTAGAATTCCAATCTTTAGTCCTCGGCTGTTGAAATCCACCATCAGTACAGACAAATAAGTCAATCCTCCACCTGTCAGTGCTGGTTTAAGGGGATTTCCTGGTCCTGGCAGACTTGAATTCTGTAATTGGTAGGTCTAATGCAGTAATGTGTGAATCCAGAGGGTATACTGGTATAGGCGAACTCGCATTCAGGTAGATATGTTTAATTTATGAGTTCAGGTTAAATAAATCACAAAACCAAAACTATAAAACCAAAAATATAAGCTACTGTACAGTGCAGTAGGCCTGCAGTAACTACACTACAGCACTACTGTAATATAGATATAGGCCTTGCAGTACAGCAGTATAACAATACATATACACAATAAACATTGAATACAGGCATGCCAGAATGAGTATTGTACAACATACCATACTGTATACCATTTACATGTGGAAAATTCCTCCATTACCGCGAATTTTAAAATTAGCCAATCATCAATCTCAGATTAGATAATAGAAGTGACAGCGTCTATCGCATAATGTTTATTTTATGTGACAAAATAACATTGTTCTGATATGTAACAAACCATGTTCTTAAAATGTTAGAACTAAACACTTATAAAACATTTTTGACTAATGTTTATGTTCTCACATTAAAATTACGTTTTTTTAACATCAACAGTTATCATTTATTTAATGTCTGACAAAGACATTATAGAGTAATGTTAAAATAACATATATTGAACATCTAAATATTCTATCAAACAAGGGAATAACATTTATCAACATTTATAACAAATTAATGATGTTTTTCTGACATTCCTTGAAAGTAAATTGTTTGCAGGGAAGTAAGTTTTTACGTAGTTGAATAAGATAGCCATGATAAGCCACACCAGTATGATTATTAGGATAATTAATACTGTTTACTAAGTCCAAGTTCGTTGCTGCGTGACTAATTCGCTGAATTAAACTAGCCTCTGGCAAACTGTAATGTAAAATTTCGAAACGAAACGAAGGTAGGAAAACGGCAGGGCAGTATGGTAATTAATTATATTAATTACCTACTGCAGCACCGCACCGGTGCGGTACAGTACAGCAGTACCCAAATCTAGGCCTATTGCAGGACATAATTCAAATATCCCGCCTATTCATGGTATCATAGCAACAACAACAGCTATTAATTACGACGGTCGATAATGTCAACATTAATAACGACGGTCGATCAAGTTCCATTATTTAATTACGACGGTCGATAATGTCAACATTAATAACGATGGTCGATCTGGTTCCATTATTTAATTACGACGGTCGATAATGTCAACATTAATAACGACGGTCGATCTGGTTCCAGTATTTAATTACGACGCACGATAACTTTCAGCATTTAGGGCAAACGGGGGCATTAAGGGTCACACTTTATTATATACGCTTTTATGTGTTCCTATTATACTAATTTGATGAGGTTTTTTTCTTATTGTGGTTGAAAATCTATTTGTAAAAAGTTCCTAATGACCCTTAGTGCCCATATGGGCCCATTTTGCCATTTTATAAGGTTTTTTAAAAACTTTACTACTGACCCTTAATGCCCACCACATCAGTGGGCATTACATTATGTACGTACATGTGTTTTATAAATATGTATTACCCGCGCCCTTCTTGTACTGGTCAAATTTATTACATAATTAAATACAATTTAAATTGCGTTATATATTGAACTTAATCTATCTTATAGGGGGGCCCTTCGACGCAATAAAAATTAGAAGCAAATAACAGCGGATTACTCCAAAAATAAAACTGGAACCTTTCGTTTATTGTTTTGGTAAGAATAACGTGTCACTGTTAACTCAGGCTCGAACATGCGACGAGGCACCGTTGGGCGATATGATTACACTGTACCATGTCTGGTTTAAAAATACTCTTTGCTCTCTGCACCAGGTGTCTGCACAACTGTCTGCACCAGGTGTCTGCACCACTGTCTGCACCAGGTGTCTGCACAAGTGTCTGCACCAGTGTCTGCACCAGGTGTCTGCACCAGTGTCTGCACCACTATGTCTGCACCAGGTTTCTGTACCACTGTCTGCACCATGTATTTGCACCAGTGTCTGCAGCAGGTGTCTGCACCAGGTGTCTGCACATGTCTGCACCAAGGTGTCCACACCAGTGTCTGCACCACTGTCTGCACCAGGTGTCTTCACCATACTGTCTGCACCAGCAGCTGTCGGTACCACCTGTCTGCACCAGTGTCTGCACCAGGTGTCTGCACCACGTGTCTGCACCAGGTGTCTGCACCACGTGTCTGCACCAGTGTCTGCTTAACGTTTACAACCAATAAGAAACCTATTTTTGGAACTTAATAAATTAACTGTTAACAGTACCCAGCAACCCAGGTACCAGGTACTGCCTGACTGCCTACCGCTGTACAGCTGTACCGGTACCGCTACCAAATGCCGTTACTGCGTTATGGCGGTACGGTACTAACATACTAAAGTCCAGAAGTCGAGATGGATGATACCAATGTTATCGAAGCGGGAGGACTGCATGATGAAGTGTTGTCAGCGCCAGTAGCTATGGAATATAGCCCAACTTGGTGAGTCTGTTAGTGTTGGTTGGAGTTCTAGAGCTGTAGAGTTTAAAATTACAGAATTACTGCAGTGTCATAAGTGCAGAAGTGTACTACAGTACTACCTGACTACCGGTAATAATATAATGCTGTAATGTGAATAATAATATAGTGTAAGTGTAGTAGTACTGTAGTAATACTGTAATATAAAAGGGGCAGAGGGGTCGTATGCAAATTGCTGAATTGATATCCAAAACCCAGAAACCATGCCAGCATGCTGCCATGTTTTGCCTAAAAACTATAATATAATCGGCCTAACCGTAAACAATCAAAGCCGCCTGAAAAAATCTTCGCTTCGTCTTGTCAGGCTCTCCGATATGAACACAGGCGTTCCCTTGAGAAGCTTCCGTGTTGAGATAACCTTTCAGGTTCAGCCTTTTGCCTTCGCTCGAAGATTACCGTCGGTACTAATCTGTAATCTTTATTAAATATGAACTCGTAGCATCTGAGCATTAGTCTGTCAGTTGGTCTCGATGAGTTCTCGACGCCGGGAGGTTTAGTTTCTGGCAGTCTGGGTTCAGTTTTATGCAGGTTGTGACATCGGTCTATGTCGCTCAGTTCAAGATTAATTCCGAGTTTATCGTTAAGAAAACCATATCAGCATATTGCATATATGATATACTGATAGGCCTATAGGTGGATAGGCAGAAGGGTGTGTGTGTAAGGGACTACCTGCACTCCTGCCAGTTAGGGTAGGTTTCTTAAATATGAAGTTTTTTTTTCTTCCTATATCTGTATAGGCCTATAGGAAAAAGTGCTTCCTATATAGGAAATTTTTGCCATTTTTCTGAACATTTTCTTCGTTATCTTTTTAAATAAATTTTAGCGGCATATTTGAATTCCTGGTTATTGGACGTTAATCTATACTACGTTTCAGCGTTTGTTGTGAAAACTAGAAAAAAAAACTATCTGTGCGTTCGCTTTCTATAGCCATTTTAAAGCCTTTTTAGCCTTTTTCCGAGAATTTCTTGTATTGGAAATATTTTTTGGACTTCCTATTTAGGAGTTTAACTTATTTCTTATTTAGAATATTTTATGTCTTAATTTTTCTTAATTAAGAACAATTATGACTTGCCAGTTCAATTTAAGACGATGTTATTAATGTAGAGTGCGATAAAATACTGTAAACTTCGGAGCGCGATCTTGTTTCCTAAAATGTGAAAATGCGATTTTTGTTCCAATTCACATCGAACTTTGTTCCTATTTTTGCGAATTTCGTTCCTATTTGAGGGAATTTTGTTCCTTGGCTATATGGTTTGCAGTTTCAGATAATACAGCAATATAAAACTACATCCCTCCAACACAGAGGGATATTTTTTACAATAATTATTACAGTAATAATTATTGATTAATAATATTTTGAAAATAATTAATAATTATTAATGCATATTATTTTTATAATAATTAATGATTATTTACGGATCAAACAATAATATTTTTGTAATATTTGACAGATTAATAATTATTCATGCAATATTACAATAGGCCTAATTAATAATTATTTTGCAATAATATTTTAAAATAATTTATAAATTATTAATGCAATATTATTTTTATAATAATTAATGCAATGTTATTTTTATAATAATTAATGCAATGTTATTTTATAATAATTAGGCCTAATGATTATTTATGCATCAAGCAATAATATTTTTGTAATAATTAACAGATTAATAATTGTTCATGCAATATTATTTTTACAATACCAGTAGGCTTAATTAATAATTACATTGCTGCTTTGCAATAATATTTTATTTATTATTGATGGAAAAGTTTTTTTACAATAATATAGTATAATCAGATAATAACAACAATGACTGCAAATATATTTCCCCCTTGACATACCGGTATATCATAGGACTATACTGCTATATATCATTAGTATGTTGTAGGCTTTTATAAATTATTTCACTTGCGTCCGCCACTATAGCGGGTTGAAAATACTGGCGGTAAGATAATTAATAAAGCAAAGTTAATTTATGTTAATGATTCTCGAAGTAAGTAAAAGTTTCCTATTCAATCTAATACTACTATGTTAATTTCGTGGGAAAGATGACGGCATGGAAGTGAATTTCTGCATGTTGTTATTCATCTACAGTAAATCTAGCTACTGCAGTACTGTAATTGTGATTGGAACAAAATTCGCTGTCATAGGAACAAAATTCGCAATAGATTTGCGAGACAGACAGACTAATTAAATTTCATAGGAACAAAATTCACTCAAATAGGAACGAAATTCGCAAAAATAGGAACAAAGTTCGATGTGAATGGGAACAATATTCGCATTTTCACATTTTAGGAACAAAGTTGGCTAGTATTGGTTGACAGAAGGAGATACGCAATGCGTATCCCATTTATGTATGTAAGTTGTATCCATATAGTTCACAACTAATTTATTGCAGATAGATTATATAACATTGAGTAATTAATATAATCAGATGGGGTGAGGGGGGGGGATAGGAATAATATAACAATAGGGATGAATACAGTATAATTAAAAACAAAAGTAGTAGGGTCTTGGCCGGCTCTGCGACAGTTGGACCTCACTGACACCCATTGGGTGTCATATGACACCCAATTATCACCCTATGGGTGTCATTGGGTGTCATTGGCGCCAGACTGTCTGGGTGACACCTCCCAATTAGGCTAATTAGACCCTAATTGACAGGTGTCATCAATTAATTAGTACAATTAAACCCTAACAGGTGTCATATGACTCCTAATTAGGGTTTAATTGATTATCCTAATTAATCAGACTGATTAGCGCCCTGATACACAATGGGTCATCAGTGAGGTCCAACTGTCGCAGAGCCGGCTCAAGAGGGTGTCATAAGTGACACCGCAGCTCTTTTATTCATTAATATCTATTTATTTATATTTAATTTTAATTAATTATTTGCATTTTATTTTATTCGTATTTAATTCTAAATTAATTATTCATTTGTACTTTATGGGTATACAGCTCCCTTACTGGTAACTAATTACTCTTATCTATATCCAGACAGCTTTATCGTTGACCTTTGACCTTTGACCCCCCAATTAGCTTTAACCAAGCAACAGCATATTAATGATAGTTGTATCCAAGCGCCCCTGCCCCCACCCCGTGACAGCTCTGATTACTAATTACTCTTACCTATATCCAACCGCCTGCAGTTCCATAGTCTGCCGCTAGAGGGCGTATTATCTGAAAATTAACATCTTCTCTAACTTTGTTATTTTCAATTTAACTATTTATTTATATTTAATTTTAATTAATTAATTGTACTTTATTTTACTTTATTTATTCATTTGTACTTTATTTTAAATTAATTAATTGTATATATTACTTTTACTTTATACATTGATTTTTAATTTTAGATTAATTAGTTTTTATATTACCAATGAGATCACTATGACATAATGTCTATATTTAGCTCTATGGTTTATAGATCCCTTATCGTTAACTTTATAATCTTTCCTCTCACGGCCCCTTTGTCTTCGTTATTCAATGGCGCCACTCTGCCTACCATTAAATAACATTGGGCATTCATTATCTCGCCTGATGTGACGTCATCAAAGCTGCTCTCTGATTGGTTTAATTATACAGTCTTTTCTCCCTCCTGTTCCCTGATTGGCTAACCCATTCTAGCCCCCTCTATAATAGCCCCCCCCCCGTTCACCACATTCCCAATCATTGTCTCTTTGTTTTCCTGAAAAGTTTTAATTATTTTCGTAAAAGTATTTATTTATTTTTATTTCCTAAACGAGTTACCGGTACACAATCACGATGGCACATTCAGAAATCAGCTATTCAGGCAACGATCTGGTTTGCAACGAAAATCAGTTTATGCTACAAGACAACTCGTTTGGTCTATATTTCGATCCGGCGAACAAACTCTTCCCGTTAACGATAAATACAACATTAAACCAACCCATCCCGATTCCGGCAAACTACGCGCACTTTATTTTCCGCGCCTGCTACGAACTTCACGATGGACAATATCAAACCCTCGACGATAATAAACTTCATTCCTCCAACCACGGTTTCAAACTTTTAAAAAGGGCCAACAAAATAACGTTCAATCTAACTACTTCGCCCGAAACGTTTACGATTCCAACTAGTATAGTCGATTTTATTCGAAAAAACATCAACCAAGATGTGGCAAATCGTCTACTGGGTTTAACCACTCTCGTAACCTCCTTCTTCTCCGATGATCGCTTATTTGATTTTCATAGTATCGCAAACTCGATTCTTCTTCTCATCTGGAACTCGTCGACTCCGACCGAGGAAGAGGAGACTCGTTTCTTTAAACTTTTCGATAAGGATGTTCTCGCTTTCGGCGAGAAATTGAATGAGCTCACATGCTTTTTCGCCAATAAAGTCTCCTATTACTTTGGATTCAATTATAGAGTTGGCACCTATGGAAGTATTAACCCAGTGAAACCACTCGAGTTAATAAAGATGGAAGACACTGTAAACAGTTCATGGATCACATTTTCAGTCGCCTGCGCCAATTTATTTCAACAATATGTAAACATATGTCGCCCTTTTATTAATCCTACTACTCACCTTGTCCTAAAACCGGGCAATTGGGTTGCTTTTGACTATTGCACTTTTGGGTTTGTTACAAATATTCGGAACGAGCGCAATTTAGCAATCACCAATGGCTACGAGGTTGACGATGGAAAGGCTATTGTTTCTTCTAGGGGCATGATTCTTCTTACACCAACCGAGGTCGGCGAATTGAAATGGTTCGATTCAGCCATCGAGGATAGTGAATGTGTCTGCTACGATGAACTTAACGTCTACAAAGACAACATTTCCGAGCGAATATCGATACAAAGTTGTATCAGTGACTCAGAAATTGATTTACAGATAACCGAGAGAAAATTTAACGAATCCTTTACTATAGCTAACACGATTCAAGCGCGCGAGGCTCTAATCAGATTCAAGGCTATGGCTATACAATTTGCTTTCAAACCGAAGCAGATTACGATCCCCAATCACCAGCGCAATCTCATAAATAGCAGTATCGCAGCCTTTATCTATAAGTTCAAATCCGAAAAATATGTTGGTATCTGGCCCATTTTAATGAAAGACGAAGAGAATACCACTTTTCAGTTCACCAACGGTCTCAATATTAGGGGGAGCGATTTTCTCACAATAAATATAACCAACCCACCCAACTCTCACTACTATCTCAGTCCTTACATTCATATCGAGAACAAACCAACAGAAATTATATTCACCAATACGAAAAATACCAACACTATCACCCTGTCCAACGACTTTACCATCGCGCGCCTTTTCGAATTACTAAAACGTTCTCTCAGAGAAGGCATCTTTCTCCCGCAGCAAACACACCTTAATCTATTTCACCCCCCAAGAAAAGGTTATCTCAACAAACTATTAAAGAGAAAATTATCGCAGCCATTAATAGTATCGGACCCTAAAAGGGTTAAACCAAACGTTACTCTCGGAGACCAGCAACCCTATTAATATAAACAGTCTCTATTTATTAAAAACTGTTCTGACTATATCTTTTGTTATTGTTGATGTTCTTATATTATTTATTATTAATGTTGTTGGTAAATTATTTATCCGTTGTTGTTATATTATTTAATATTGATGTTGTCGGTAAATTATTTATTCTTGTTTCCCCATAATGTTTAAAAAATATAAGATGTTTAACCACCTATTTTTCATTTTTCTCTACTAGTTAATCTATACTATGAGAGCGAGCCATGAAATAAGTGAGTCTCAGCATACCATTAATGACCCCTACTGCTTCTTCGTAATCAATTTGAATGTTAACCCCTAAATAAACAGCCAATCCCTATGAATTCTTTACAAACTCGATATGCAAGTTGTTTATCAGAGTTGATTTTAATTAAAATATATTATTTAGCGATTTTCGTGATTAATGCTATAAATTATATTCACCAAAATGAAAATATCCACCCTATTACTCTATCCATCAAGCGATGCTTTGTATGTATTGATGGCGAGCAAAGTTTTCAGGGCGACCACCTCTAGGCTGTAAGTATACTGTTCTGCCCTATCATAGACACTCTGTCTTTTAGATGCTTCACTGTTAATATTAAGCCGTTAGCCATGGCGCCGCTGATAAGCCGCGAGGATATTCAAAGGCTTTGGTTTGATTGTTCGTACTATGGATAGTTCAATGAAATCATGAAAGGGAGGGCCGCATGGGTTGAAAGTGATAGCCCCTCATCCTTATTTTCCCGAGAAATTCTTAAAGGCGACTATGAATAGAACAATGAAACATTAAAGGGAGGACCGCATATGTTGGGAATGATAGCCCTTCAACTGCCTTTTACCCAGATTTGTGTAAGATCGAGGGAGGATGTAGAGGAAAATATACTCATAGCTTTAATGCCCCATTTGATTAAAGTAGAGCAAATTTAGCTTTCACCTAAGGGTTATCACTCCATGCGACTGCAAAATTTAAAACTCTATCTATGATGTATTCGCTATATTTCGTTTGATAACATTATTTCATCGCAAAATTAAAAGCATCTGCTATTACTATTATTATAGTATATTATCTAAACTAGTGACACTGAGTTGGAACAGATAGGATAATTGCACTTGTTATGTTTTAGATTAGTAGCTTTAATCATAATACTACCGGGCTATAAAATGTTGTACAAACATCGGGGAGGGTCATAATGACCCTGGTCGGGGGTAGGGAATCGAATCTATGACAATCTGTATATCCTATTTTGTGTTTACTTTTTATATTTTCCGCGAAGCGAGGGCAAAAATTTAAATTTCCTGAAAATTTCTGAGTCTCAACATACCATTAATGATCCCTATTGCTTCTTCGTAGTCAATTTGAATGTTAATCCCTAAATCCCTATATTTTTCATAAAAACCCTCAAAACTTTACAAATTTTGAAAAATCGGCTAATATAAAATGCCCCATAGTTTCAATAAAAATGGTACTCGAAATGTGAATACAATGCTTCCACTTCACCAAGGTGAAACCTTAACGAAAACTATCCTGATCCACACTCGAGTTGTAAATACATTGCATCCACTTCACCAAGATGGAACATTTGTATTGTATTTAAGATTTATTTTCATGAGTCACATAATAACCCCAATACTATCGGGCTATAAAATGTTGTACAAATACCGGGGGGAGGGTCATAATGACCCTGGTCGGGGATAGGGAATCGAATCTATGACAATCTGTATATCCTATTTTGTGTTTACTTTTTATATTTTCCGCGAAGCAACGGCAAACCTGAAAATTTCGCGGATAGAGAATTATAAATATATTTGGTGAGCATAGTGCTGCGCGAAGGCTCCATGGCAGATGTATTTTAGCTATGGACTCGTATATCCATTCTACTCTACTATAGCCAGACTGTCTTCGAGGTGCCCCGTTAGCCTTGGCGCCGCTAAATTTGCATGAGGGCCGGCCATGGTCTTATATGTAGTTCTTTCTCTAGCAATATAGCCCATGTCCGCAATGTTACGCCTGGGGGCTCTCTCATCCACCCGATATAAGACATAGCAACACACCGCACACAAAGCCTTTGTCGATCCCAGCAAGTTAGCCTCCTGCTGTGTGATCTTTTATATCCAAATAATCTCTGATGGTTGCGCATAAAAATTTTGCTTACTATTACATAATTATATTAGTATTAGGACTATTTATCCTTAATAATTATATTAGAATTATAAATGTATTTACCCCCACATTATTTATTACTATTAGGTCTATTTATTCAAGAAATTATATGTTTTTATAATATACTTTGGAAAATTAGTCGACTAAGTCATAATTTTTAAAACTTTAAATACGGGTTGAGTTATTTTATAAAGTTAAGAAGAATGAAGCAATAGAGGGAGCCTGAAGTCTAATCTCTTGGCCTTTACTCATATTAACTCCCATGGTTGCATACTATCACTATAGCCGGGAGAGTCAAAGCTAGAGTGTATGCTAGAGTTATCCAAGAGCTAGGAAAAAGATTAATGCTCTTCTAGGGTCCAAACTCACATCCCTCCAATTAGAGAATTAAGCAAATGACCAGCTTGAAGGCCTTAGACCCTTAATCGGAGGCATCGAGCAGCCAATGAGAGAGCAGATGCGAGTACAGTGGTAAAGCCCATCCATGGTGAGATAACGTCACACTAACTCTCAAGGATAGTTACACTCACCATTCAAATATCCCCCGCAAACCAGATTCCCCCAACATCTAAAGTAATCCACTTCAATGTAAAATATATAATGCAATATAACTCGAATATTTCTGTTTTTATAATATAAATAATAATTGTAACATAAATTTATAATTTAACATAAATATAATGTGAAAATTCACTTTAACATAGAGTAACTAAACTAAACACAAAATAGGATAACAGATGGTCACGGGTTCAATCCCTACTCGCGACCAATATAAAACCAACACAAAATAAGTTAAACATAGAATAACTAGAGTACCTAAACTAAACACAAAATAGGATA
This sequence comes from Nemertoderma westbladi, assembly GCA_032718475.1. Classification (NCBI taxonomy): domain Eukaryota; kingdom Metazoa; phylum Xenacoelomorpha; order Nemertodermatida; family Nemertodermatidae; genus Nemertoderma; species Nemertoderma westbladi. The sequence goes on along the minus strand of JAUCBJ010009090.1, from coordinate 26 downwards.
AACAGATGGTCACAGGTTCGATCCCT
>JAUCBJ010009089.1:48063-64958 GCA_032718475.1 Nemertoderma westbladi | reverse complement strand
TTAGTGTCCCAACACAGTTAGTTTTAGCTGTGAGATTTTGTGTGTGAAACTACCATGGTAAGAGGTTTGCAAGAGTTACTTTTTGCAAACCTGCAAGCATTGTTTATTAACACAATCCAATGTATCTATATTTTTTTTAGTTTAACGAAGAAATTGACGACATAACGGATAATATTCCGTTGATATTGGGTGGCTCTGCTGCTCCTGATAAGCAACCGATCTGCACAAGCGATCTTGATCTGCTCGATGAACCCACCGCTGATAAAGAGGTACATTTACACACTTATATTATTTTGATGATAAATTTAAAAGTTTATTTGAAGATTAATTCTAATATTACGGCAATTGTTTGTGGCTGTTACAACATTTGGACAATTGTTTGTGGCCGTCACAACATTGTGACAATTGATTGTGGCTGTCACAATATTACGACAATTGTTTGTAGCTGTCACAATGTTACGACAATTGTTTGTGGCTGTCGCAACATTACGACAATGGTTTGTGGCTGTCACAACATTGTGACAATTGATTGTGGCTGTCACAATATTACGACAATTGTTTGTGGCTGTCACAACATTGTGACAATTGATTGTGGCTGTCACAATATTACGACAATTGTTTGTAGCTGTCACAATAATACGACAATTCTTTGTGGCTGTCACAATATTGCTACAATTGTTTGTGGTTGTCACAACATTGCGACAATTGTTTGTGGCTGTCACAACATTGTGACAATTGATTGTGGCTGTCAGAATATTGCGACAATTGTTTGTGGCTGTCGCAACATTACGACAATTGTTTGTGGCTGTCACAACATTCGGACAATTGTTTGTGGCCGTCACAACATTACGACAATTTTTTGTGGCTGTCACAATATTACGACAATTGTTTGTGACTGTCGCAACATTACGACAATTGTTTGTGGCTGTCACAACATTCGGACAATTGTTTGTGGCCGTCACAACATTACGACAATTGTTTGTGGTTGTCACAATACTACGACAATTGTTTGTGGCTATCACAACATTCGGACAATTGTTTGTAGCTGTCACAATTTTACGACAATTGTTTGTGGCTGTCGCAACATTAAGACAATTGTTTGTGGCTGTCACAACATTACGACAATTGTTTGTGGCTGTCACAACCTTGCGACAATTGTTTGTGACTGTCACAACATTACGATATTTTTTTGTGGCTGTCACAATATTGCGACAATTGTTTGTGGTCCCCAAGAAAAAAGAAAACGCTAGCCCCCAAGAAAAGAAGTGGGGGTGTTGGGGACGATAGCCCCCAAGAAAAGAAGTGGGGGTGTTGGGGACGATAGCCCCCAAGAAAAGAAGTGGGGGTGTTGGGTACGATAGCCCCCAAGAAAATAAGTGGGGGTGTTGGGGACGATAGCCCCCAAGAAAAGAAGTGGCGGTGTTGGGGACGATAGCCCCCAAGAAAAGAAGTGGGGGTGTTGGGGACGACAGCCCCCACGAAAAGAAGTGGGGGTGTTGGGGACGATAGCCCCCAAGAAATGAAGTGGGGGTGTTGGGGACGATAGCCCCCAAGAGAAGAAGTGGGGGTGTTGGGGACGATAGCCCCCAAGAAAAGAAGTGGGGGTGTTGGCGACAATAGCCCCCAAGAAATGAAGTGGGAGTGTTGGGGACGATAGCCCCCAAGAAAAGAAGTGGGGGTGTTGGGGACGATAGCCCCCAAGAAAATAAGTGGGGGTGTTGGCGACGATAGCCCCCAAGAAAAGAAGTGGGGGTGTTGGGGACGATAGCCCCCAAGAAAAGAAGTGGGGGTGTTGGGGACGATTGCCCCCAAGAAAAGAAGCAGGGGTGTTGGGGACAATAGCCCCCAAGAAATGAAGTGGGGGTGTTGGGGACGATAGCCCCCAAGAAAAGAAGTGGGGGTGTTGGGGACGATAGCCCCCAAGAAAAGAAGTGGGGGTGTTGGCGACGATAGCCCCCAAGAAAAGAAGTGGGGGTGTTGGGGACGATAGCCCCCAAGAAAAGAAGTGGGGGTGTTGGGGACGATATCCCCCAAGAAAAGAAGTGGTGGTGTTGGGGACGATATCCCCCAAGAAAAGAAGTGGGGGTGTTGGGGACGATAGCCCCCAAGAAATGAAGTGGGTGTGTTGGGGACGATAGCCCACAAGAAAAGAAGTGGAGGTGTTGGGGACGATAGCCCCCAAGAAAAGAAGTGGGGGTGTTGGGGACGATATCCCCCAAGAAAAGAAGTGGTGGTGTTGGGGACGATATCCCCCAAGAAAAGAAGTGGGGGTGTTGGGGACGATAGCCCCCAAGAAATGAAGTGGGGTGTTGGGGACGATAGCCCCCAAGAAAAGAAGTGGGTGTGTTGGGGACAATAACCCCCAAGAAAAGAAGTGGGGGTGTTGGCGACGATAGCCCCCAAGAAAAGAAGTGGGGGTGTTTGGGACGATAGCCCCCAAGAAAAGAAGTGGGGGTGTTTGGGACGATAGCCCCCAAGAAAAGAAGTGGGGGTGTTGGGGACGATAGCCCCCAATAAAAGAAGTGGGTGTGTTGGGGACGATAGCCCACAAGAAAAGAAGTGGAGGTGTTGGGGACGATAGCCCCCAAGAAAAGAAGTGGGGGTGTTGGGGACGATAGCCCCCAAGAAAAGAAGTGGGGGTGTTGGGGACGATAGCCCCCAAGAAAATAAGTGGGGGTGTTGGGGACGATATCCCCCAAGAAAAGAAGTGGGGGTGTTGGGGACGATAGCCCCCAAGAAAAGAAGTGGGGGTGTTGGGGACGATAGCCCACAAGAAAAGAAGTGGGGGTGTTGGGGACGATAGCCCCCAAGAAAATAAGTGGGGGTGTTGGGGACGATAGCCCACAAGAAAAGAAGTGGGGGTGTTGGGGACGATAGCCCCCAAGAAAAGAAGTGGGGGTGTTGGGGACGATATCCCCCAAGAAAAGAAGTGGGAGTGTTGGGGACGATAGCAACCGAGAAAAGAAGTGGGGGTGTTGGGAACGATAGCCCCCAAGAAAAGAAGTGGGGGTGTTGGGGACGATAGCCCCCAAGAAAAGAAGTGGGGGTGTTGGGGACGATAGCCCCCAAGAAAAGAAGTGGGGTGTTGGGGACGATAGCCCCCAAGAAAAGAAGTGGGGGTGTTGGGGACGATAGCCCCCAAGAAAAGAAGTGGGGGTGTTGGGAACGATAGCCCCCAAGAAAAGAAGTGGGGGTGTTGGGGACGATAGCCCCCAAGAAAAGAAGTGGGGGTGTTGGGGACGATATCCCCCAAGAAAAGAAGTGGGGGTGTTGGGGACGATAGCCCCCAAGAAATGGAGTGGGGGTGTTGGGGACGATAGCCCCCAAGAAAAGAAGTGGGGGTGTTGTCGACGATAGCCCCCAAGAAAAGAAGTGGGGTGTTGGGGACGATAGCCCCCAAGAAAAGAAGTTGGGGTGTTGGGGACAATATCCCCCAAGAAAAGAAGTAGGGGTGTTGGGGACGATAGCCCCCAAGAAAAGAAGTAGGGGTGTTGGGGACGATATCCCCTAAGAAAAGAAGTGGGGGTGTTGGGGACGATAGCCCCCAAGAAAATAAGTGGGGGTGTTGGGGACGATAGCCCACAAAAAATAAGTGGGGGTGTTGGGGACAATAGCCCCCAAGAACAGAAGTGGGGGTGTTGGGGACGATAGCCCCCAAGAAAAGAAGTGGGGGTGTTGGGGACGATAGCCCCCAAGAAAAGAAGTGGGGGTGTTGGGGACGATAGCCCCCAAGAAAAGAAGTGGGGGTGTTGGGGACGATAGCCCCCAAGAAAATAAGTGGGGGTGTTGGGGACGATATCCCCCAAGAAAAGAAGTGGGGGTGTTGGGGACGATAGCCCCCAAGAAAAGAAGTGGGGGTGTTGGGGACGATAGCCCACAAGAAAAGAAGTGGGGGTGTTGGGGACGATAGCCCCCAAGAAAATAAGTGGGGGTGTTGGGGACGATAGCCCACAAGAAAAGAAGTGGGGGTGTTGGGGACGATAGCCCCCAAGAAAAGAAGTGGGGGTGTTGGGGACGATATCCCCCAAGAAAAGAAGTGGGAGTGTTGGGGACGATAGCCCCCGAGAAAAGAAGTGGGGGTGTAGGGGACGATAGAGCACAAGAAAAGAAGTGGGGGTGTTGGGAACGATAGCCCCCAAGAAAAGAAGTGGGGGTGTTGGGGACGATAGCCCCCAAGAAAAGAAGTGGGGGTGTTGGGGACGATAGCCCCCAAGAAAAGAAGTGGGGTGTTGGGGACGATAGCCCCCAAGAAAAGAAGTGGGGGTGTTGGGGACGATAGCCCCCAAGAAAAGAAGTGGGGGTGTTGGGGACGATAGCCCCCAAGAAAAGAAGTGGGGGTGTTGGGGACGATAGCCCCCAAGAAAAGAAGTGGGGGTGTTGGGGACGATATCCCCCAAGAAAAGAAGTGGGGGTGTTGGGGACGATAGCCCCCAAGAAAAGAAGTGGGGGTGTTGGGGACGATAGCCCCCAAGAAAAGAAGTGGGGGTGTTGGGGACGATAGCCCCCAAGAAATGAAGTGGGGGTGTTGGGGACGATAGCCCCCAAGAAAAGAAGTGGGGGTGTTGGGGACGATAGCCCCCAAGAAAAGAAGTGGGGGTGTTGGGGACGATAGCCCCCAAGAAAAGAAGTGGGGTGTTGGGGACGATATCCCCCAAGAAAAGAAGTGGGGGTGTTGGGGACGATAGCCCCCAAGAAAAGAAGTGGGGGTGTTGGGGACGATAGCCCCCAAGAAAATAAGTGGGGGTGTTGGGGACGATAGCCCCCAAGAAAAGAAGTGGGGGTGTTGGGGACGATAGCCCCCAAGAAAAGAAGTGGGGGTGTTGGGGACGATAGCCCCCAAGAAAAGAAGTGGGGGTGTTGGGGACGATAGCCCCCAAGAAAAGAAGTGGGGGTGTTGGGGACGATAGCCCCCAAGAAAAGAAGTGGGGGTGTTGGGGACGATAGCCCCCAAGAAAAGAAGTGGGGGTGTTGGGGACGATATCCCCCAAGAAAAGAAGTGGGGGTGTTGGGGACGATAGCCCCCAAGAAAAGAAGTGGGGGTGTTGGGGACGATAGCCCACAAGAAAAGAAGTGGGGGTGTTGGGGACGATAGCCCCCAAGAAAAGAAGTGGGGGTGTTGGGGACGATAGCCCCCAAGAAAAGAAGTGGGGGTGTTGGGGACGATAGCCCCCAAGAAAAGAAGTGGGGGTGTTGGGGACGATAGCCCCCAAGAAAAGAAGTGGGGGTGTTGGGGACGATAGCCCCCAAGAAAAGAAGTGGGGGTGTTGGGGACGATAGCCCCCAAGAAAAGAAGTGGGGGTGTTGGGGACGATAGCCCCCAAGAAAAGAAGTGGGGGTGTTGGGGACGATAGCCCCCAAGAAAAGAAGTGGGGGTGTTGGGGACGATAGCCCCCAAGAAAAGAAGTGGGGGTGTTGGGGACGATAGCCCCCAAGAAAAGAAGTGGGGGTGTTGGGGACGATAGCCCCCAAGAAAAGAAGTGGGGGTGTTGGGGACGATAGCCCCCAAGAAAAGAAGTGGGGGTGTTGGGACGATAGCCCCCAAGAAAAGAAGTGGGGGTGTTGGGGACGATAGCCCCCAAGAAAAGAAGTGGGGGTGTTGGGGACGATAGCCCCCAAGAAAAGAAGTGGGGGTGTTGGGGACGATAGCCCCCAAGAAAAGAAGTGGGGGTGTTGGGGACGATAGCCCCCAAGAAAAGAAGTGGGGGTGTTGGGGACGATAGCCCCCAAGAAAAGAAGTGGGGGTGTTGGGGACGATAGCCCCCAAGAAAAGAAGTGGGGGTGTTGGGGACGATAGCCCCCAAGAAAAGAAGTGGGGGTGTTGGCGACGATAGCCCCCAAGAAAAGAAGTGGGGGTGTTGGGGACGATAGCCCCCAAGAAAAGAAGTGGGGGTGTTGGGGACGATTGCCCCCAAGAAAAGAAGTGGGGGTGTTGGGGACGATAGCCCCCAAGAAAAGAAGTGGGGGTGTTGGGGACGATAGCCCCCAAGAAAAGAAGTGGGGGTGTTGGGGACGATAGCCCCCAAGAAAAGAAGTGGGGGTGTTGGGGACGATAGCCCCCAAGAAAAGAAGTAGGGGTGTTGGGGACGATAGCCCCCAAGAAAAGAAGTGGGGGTGTTGGCGACGATAGCCCCCAAGAAAAGAAGTGGGGGTGTTGGGGACGATAGCCCCCAAGAAAAGAAGTGGGGGTGTTGGGGACGATAGCCCCCAAGAAAAGAAGTGGGGGTGTTGGCGACGATAGCCCCCAAGAAAAGAAGTGGGGGTGTTGGGGACGATAGCCCCCAAGAAAAGAAGTGGGGGTGTTGGGGACGATAGCCCCCAAGAAAAGAAGTGGGGGTGTTGGCGACGATATCCCCCAATAAAAGAAGTGGGGGTGTTGGGGACGATAGCCCCCAAGAAAAGAAGTGGGGGTGTTGGGGACGATTGCCCCCAAGAAAAGAAGTGGGGGTGTTGGGGACGATAGCCCCCAAGAAAATAAGTGGGGGTGTTGGGGACGATAGCCCCCAAGAAAATAAGTGGGGGTGTTGGGGACGATAACCCCCAAGAAAAGAAGAGGGGGTGTTGGGGACGATAGCCCCCAAGAAAAGAAGTGGGGGTGTTGGGGGGGACGATAGCCCACAAGAAAAGAAGTGGGGGTGTTGGGGACGATAGCCCCCAAGAAAAGAAGTGGGGGTGTTGGGGACGATAGCCCCCAAGAAAAGAAGTGGGGGTGTTGGGGACGATAGCCCCCAAGAAAATAAGTGGGGGTGTTGGCGACGATATCCCCCAAGAAAAGAAGTGGGGGTGTTGGGGACGATAGCCCCCAAGAAAAGAAGTGGGGGTGTTGGGGACGATTGCCCCCAAGAAAAGAAGTGGGGGTGTTGAGGACGATAGCCCCCAAGAAAAGAAGTGGGGGTGTTGGGGACGATAGCCCCCAAGAAAAGAAGTGGGGGTGTTGGGGACGATAGCCCCCAAGAAAATAAGTGGGGGTGTTGGGGACGATAGCCCCCAAGAAAAGAAGTGGGGGTGTTGGGGACGATAGCCCCCAAGAAAATAAGTGGGGGTGTTGGCGACGATATCCCCCAAGAAAAGAAGTGGGGGTGTTGGCGACGATATCCCCCAAGAAAAGAAGTGGGGGTGTTGGGGACGATAGCCCCCAAGAAAAGAAGTGGGGTTGTTGGGGACGATTGCCCCCAAGAAAAGAAGTGGGGGTGTTGGGGACGATAGCCCACAAGAAAAGAAGCGGGGGTGTTGGGGACGATAGCCCCCAAGAAAAGAAGTGGGGGTGTTGGGGACGATAGCCCCCAAGAAAAGAAGTGGGGGTGTTGGGGACGATAGCCTTTATGTTATACTGTTACCCTTTACTCATAGCCATAGATCATTTTAGGCATATTGATTCTGAAAAAACCGAGAAGACCCTATAATAGTCAATGTGGTCCAGTCTGAATGAATACAAAGGTTTTCTTCACATAATGTTAATATTGGTGCTTTAACGTACTTGTAGCTCATTCACATTTGACTTAAGACATATATATGTGAAGTCATTGCATTTTACTCATAGCCAGACATCTATCATATTAAAGTTATTAATCAAACGGCAAGCCGACTTCAGGGCGCGACAATGCATTTCGTGTACTGACTGAGAAATAAAGGAGTTTCTTTACGCCCGACTCTATCTGTTTTATTATACAATCCAATTAATTTCTCCCACTAGGGGCATCATCAGGGAAATAAACTAAAAAAACAGAAATACCGCACAAGGTATGTAAGATGAGGAAGACTTGTAAGTATGGCTTGGAGTATAATATATAAACCTAAAATGGTAAAAACAAGGCGAAATGCTTCTCTATCTCAAATATGAAATTTTTAAACACTTTTGTAACGTACTGACTTGGCAATGCACTTAATAAATTAAATGCATTTAAATCTTATATCTCACAACTTTCCATATACATAATGTCCTCAAATATTTGGTAATAGACATTATTTTTAGGTATTAGGGAACTTTAAACAAGAAAAGCATAAATTTCTTTCAACATTCTCGAGACGTGAAAGAATGTAGTCTTACTTTGCATTGTTAGCAATACGCCATTTTATTCTTTTTATAAAATAAAATTGGCTACTTTTACTAAATTACTTTATTGCTTGATATTGTTGCTTGATCCTGTAATATAAAAATATGAAACGTTTATTACAATACCTTTTAAAACAAATAATATTTTATCCCTTATCATCCATCCCTAAGAAATTTCGTTCTAAAAAACTGCCTATTTCACCGCCCGTAAATATCCGCTATTTTTATGAAAATATTATGTTGCCTTTGTTTCACCTTCCTTCCATACATGTACATATGTAGGAATAAAGACCATTCTATCTTTATTCGTAAAATTTCGATGCTAAATATCACAAGAACGGATCAAAACACTTTGATAGTTGTATTCCACAGAAAGTTCATAAGCCTAGTTTCAATTTAGTAATACAAAGGTTTTCTTCACATGATATTATATTGACTTAATGCACATACATAAAGGTTGCATACAGAGCTCCGAATGCCAATAAGTGCCCATGTGAATAATACCAGGTCCTCCAAAGCCAGCTGGCTATGCTTTGCATATATTCTATGCTTAATATGCATTCTAGAATATTGTACTGCCATTCCGATTGGCTATTTTGGAAGCAGGCTGGAAATATATCTCTCACATACATAGTAAAGTTGCAGTTTGTAGACGGATTTATTGTTCACTCCGAATTATTGTAATTAATTTGGTAAGATCTTACCTAATGGTAAGAAGGTTGCAAGAGTTACTTTTTGCAAACCTGCAAGCATTGTTTATTAACACAATCCAATGTATCTATATTTTTTCTAGTTTAACGAAGAAATTGACGACATAACGGATAATATTCCGTTGATATTGGGTGGCTCTGCTGCTCCTGATAAGCAACCGATCTGCACAAGCGATCTTGATCTGCTCGATGAACCCACCGCTGATAAGGAGGTAAATTTACACACTTACATTATTTTGATAATAAATTTAAATATTTAGTTGATGATTAATTGTGACATTTGTTTGTGTATGTCAGTCACAAAATTATTGCAATTATTAGCAGCTGCCACAACATTTTGGTATTAGTTTGTGGCTGTCACAACATTACGACAATAATTGTTTGTGACTGTCACAACATTACGACAATAATTGTTTGTGGCTGTCACAACATTACGACAATAATTGTTTGTGGCTGTCACAACATTACTACAATTGTTTGTAGCTGTCACAAGATTGCGATAATTGTTTTTTGCTTTCACAACATTACGACAATAATTGTTTGTGGCTGTCACAAAATTACTACAATTGTTTGTGGCTGTCACAAAACTACTACAATTGTTTGTGGCTGTCACAACATTACGACAATAATTGTTTGTGGCTGTCACAAAATTACTACAATTGTTAGTGGCTGTCACAAAATTACTACAATTGTTTGTGGCTGTCACAACATTACGATAATAATTGTTTGTGGCTGTCACAACATTACGACAATAATTGTTTGTGGCTGTCACAACATTACTACAATTGTTTGTAGCTGTCACAAGATTGCGATAATTGTTTTTTGCTTTCACAACATTACGACAATAATTGTTTGTGGCTGTAACAACATTACGACAATTGTTTGTGGCTGTCACAAAATTACGACAATTGTATTGTAGCTGTCACAACATTACGACAATTGTTTGTAGCTATCACAACATTCGGTTTGTAGCTGTCACAACATTACGACAATTGTTTGTAGCTATCACAACATTCGGACAATTGTTTGTGGCTGTCACAAAATTACTACAATTGTTTGTGGCTGTCACAACATTACGACAATTGTTTGTAGTTGTCACTACATTACGACAATTGTTTGTAGCTGTCACAACATTCATACAATTGTTTGTTGCTGTCACAACATTTGTACGATTGTTTGTGGCTGTCACAACATTACGACAATTGTTTGTAGCTGTCACAGCATTCGTACAATTGTTTGTGGCTGTCACAACATTGCGACAATTGTTTGTAGCTGACACAACATTACGACAATTGTTTGTTGCTGTCACAACATTACGACAATTGTTTGTGGCTGTAACAACTTTGCGACAATTGTTTGTGGCTGTCACAACATTACGACAATTGTTTGTGGCTGTCACAACCTTGCGACAATTGTTTGTGACTGTCACAACATTACGATATTTTTTGTGGCTGTCATAATATTGCGACAATTGTTTGTGGCTGTCACAATATTGCGACAATTGTTTTTGGCTGTCAAAACATTACGACAATTGTTTGTGGCTGTCACAACATTCGGACAATTGTTTGTGGCTGTCACAACATTGCGACAAATGTTTGTAGCTGTCACAACATTCAGACAATTGTTTGTGGCTGTTACAAAATTACTACAATTGATTGTGGCTGTCACAATATTCCGAAGTTGTTTGTGACTGTCCCAACACAGATAGTTTTAGCTGTGAGATTTTGTGTGTGAAACTACCATGGTAAGAGGTTTGCAAGAGTTACTTTTTGCAAACCTGCAAGCATTGTTTATTAACACAATCCAATGTATCTATATTTTTTCTAGTTTAACGAAGAAATTGACGTCATAACGGGTAATATTCCGTTGATATTGGGTGGCTCTGCTGCTCCTGATAAGCAACCGATCTACAGTACACAAGCGATCTTGATCTGCTCGATGAACCCACCGCTGATAAGGATGTAAATTTACACACTTATATTATTTTGATGATAAATTTAAAAGTTTATTTGAAGATTAATTCTAATATTACGGCAATTGTTTGTGGCTGTTACAACATTCCTGCAATTTTTGTGGCTGTCACAATATTACGACAATTGTTTGTAGCTGTCACAATATTACGACAATTGTTTGCATCTGTCACAATATTACGACAATTGTTTGTGGCTGTCGCAACATTACGACAATTGTTTGTGGCTGTCACAACATTGTGACAATTGATTGTGGGTGTCACAATATTACGACAATTGTTTGTAGCTGTCACAATATTACGACAATTCTTTGTGGCTGTCATTACATTGCGTCAATTGTTTGAGGCTGTCACAATATTGCTACAAGTGTTTGTGGTTGACACAACATTGCGACAATTGTTTGTGGCTGTCACAACATTGTGACAATTGATTGTGGCTGTCAGAATATTGCGACAATTTTTTGTGGCTATCACAATATTACGACAATTGTTTGTGGCTGTCGCAAATTTGGACAATTGTTTGTGGCTGTCACAACATTCGGACAATTGTTTGTGGCCGTCACAACATTACGACAATTGTTTGTGGTTGTCACAACATTACGACAATTGTTTGTGGCTGTCACAACATTCGGACAATTGTTTGTGGCCGTCACAACATTACGACAATTGTTTGTAGCTGTCACAATATTACGAAAATTGTTTGTGGCTGTCGCAAAATTACAACAATTGTTTGTGGCTGTCACAACATTCGGACAATTGTTTGTGGTCGTCACAACATTACGACAATTGTTTGTGGTTGTCACAACATTACGACAATTTTTTGCGGCTGTCACAACAATCCGGCAATTGTTTGCGGCTGTCACAACATTCCGTAAATTGTTTGTAGCTATCACAACAATACGACTATTATTTGTGGCTGTCACACCATTACGACAATTGTTTGTGGCTGTCACAACATTCCGACAATTGTTTGCGGCTGTTACAATATTACGACAATTGTGTGTGGCTGTCACAACGTTACGAAAATTGTTTTCTGCAGTCACAATATTCCGACAATTGTTTGCGGCTGTCACAATATTACGACAATTGTTTGTGGCTGTCAAAACATTACGACAATTGTTTGTGGCTGTCAAAACCGAGCGATAATTGTTTGTGGCTGTCACAACCTTGCGACAATTGTTTGTGGCTGTCACAGCATTGCGACAATTTTTTGTGGCTATCACAACATTTCGACCATTGTTTGCGGCTGTCACAATATTACGACAATTGTTTGTGGCTGTCACAACATTACGACAATTATTTGTGGCTGTCACAACCTTGCGATAATTGTTTGTGGCTGTCACAACATTGCGACAATTTGTTGTGGCTGTCACAACATTTCGACAATTTTTTGTAGCTGTCACAACATTCCGGCAATTGTACGCGGCTGTCACAACATTACGACAATTGTTTGTAGCTGTCACAATACTGCGACAATTGTTTGTGGCTGTCTTAACATTCCGACAATTGTTTGTAGTTGTCCCGGTTGCACGGCAGACTGCTACACTGCAGTTGTTTGTGGCTGATGCAGAATTCCTCCATTGTTTGTGCGTATCACAAAACTACAACATTTGTTTGTGGCTGTCACAACATTCCGGCATTTGTTTGCAACTGTTACAACATTCTGAAATTTTTTGGGACTGTCACAACATTACGACAATTTTTGTGGCTGTCACAATATTGCTACAATTGTTTGTGACTGTCACAATATTGCGACAATTGTTTGTGACTGTCACACCATTACGACAATTTTTTGTGGCTGTCAAAATATTGCGACAATTGTTTGTGGCTGTCACAATATTGAGACAATTGTTTGTGGCTGTCACAACATTACGACAATTGTTTGTGGCAGTCACAACATTACGACAATTGTTTGTGGCTTTCAAAACATTTCGAAAATTGTTTGTAGCTGTCACAACATTGCGACAATTGTTTGTGGCTGTCTCAACATTACGAAAATTGTTTGTAGCTGTCCCGGTTGCACGGCATACTGCAATACAGCAGTTGTTCGTGGCTGATACAGAATTTCTCCATTGTTTGTGCGTATCACAAAACTACCACTATTGTTTGTGGCTGTCATAACATTCTGACAATTGTTTGCGGCTGTCACAACATTCTGAAATTGGTTGTGACTGTCACGACATTACGACAAGTTTTTGTGGCTGTCACAATATTGCGACAATTGTTTGTGGCTGTCACAATATTGAGACAATTTTTTGTGGCTGTCACAACATTACGACAATTGTTTGTGGCTGTCACAACATTACGACAATTGTTTGTGGCTTTTAATACATTACAAAAATTGTTTGCAGCTGTCACAACATTGCGACAATTGTTTGTGGCTGTCTCAACATTACGAAAATTGTTTGTAGCTGTCCCGGTTGCACGGCATACTGCAATACAGCAGTTGTTCGTGGCTGATACAGAATTTCTCCATTGTTTGTGCGTATCACAAAACTACGACTATTGTTTGTGGCTGTCATAACATTCTGACAATTGTTTGCGGCTGTCACAACATTCTGAAATTGGTTGTGACTGTCACGACATTACGACAAGTTTTTGTGGCTGTCACAATATTGCGACAATTGTTTGTGGCTGTCACAATATTGAGACAATTTTTTGTGGCTGTCACAACATTACGACAATTGTTTGTGGCTGTCACAACATTACGACAATTGTTTGTGGCAGTCACAACATTACGACAATTGTTTGTGGCTTTCAAAACATTTCGAAAATTGTTTGTAGCTGTCACAACATTGCGACAATTGTTTGTGGCTGTCTCAACATTACGAAAATTGTTTGTAGCTGTCCCGGTTGCACGGCATACTGCAATACAGCAGTTGTTCGTGGCTGATACAGAATTTCTCCATTGTTTGTGCGTATCACAAAACTACCACTATTGTTTGTGGCTGTCATAACATTCTGACAATTGTTTGCGGCTGTCACAACATTCTGAAATTGGTTGTGACTGTCACGACATTACGACAAGTTTTTGTGGCTGTCACAATATTGCGACAATTGTTTGTGGCTGTCACAATATTGAGACAATTTTTTGTGGCTGTCACAACATTACGACAATTGTTTGTGGCTGTCACAACATTACGACAATTGTTTGTGGCTTTTAATACATTACAAAAATTGTTTGCAGCTGTCACAACATTGCGACAATTGTTTGTGGCTGTCTCAACATTACGAAAATTGTTTGTAGCTGTCCCGGTTGCACGGCATACTGCAATACAGCAGTTGTTCGTGGCTGATACAGAATTTCTCCATTGTTTGTGCGTATCACAAAACTACGACTATTGTTTGTGGCTGTCATAACATTCTGACAATTGTTTGCGGCTGTCACAACATTCTGAAATTGGTTGTGACTGTCACGACATTACGACAAGTTTTTGTGGCTGTCACAATATTGCGACAATTGTTTGTGGCTGTCACAATATTGAGACAATTTTTTGTGGCTGTCACAACATTACGACAATTGTTTGTGGCTGTCACAACATTACGACAATTGTTTGTGGCTTTTAATACATTACAAAAATTGTTTGCAGCTGTCACAACATTGCGACAATTGTTTGTGGCTGTCTCAACATTACGAAAATTGTTTGTAGCTGTCCCGGTTGCACGGCATACTGCAACACAGCAGTTGTTTGTGGCTGATACAGAATTTATCCATTGTTTGTGCGTATCACAAAACTACGACTATTGTTTGTGGTTGTCATAACATTCTGGCAATTGTTTGCGGCTGTCACAACATTCTGAAATTGTTTGTGACTGTCACAACATTACGACAATTATATGTGGCTGTCATAATATTGCGACAATTGGTTGTGGCTGTCACAATATTGCGACAATTGCTTGTGGCTGTCACAACATTACTACAATTGTTTGTGGCTGTCACAACATTACGACAATTGTTTGTGTCTGTCACAACATTCGGACAATTGTTTGTGGCTGTCACAACATTACGACAATTGTTTGTGGCTGTTACAACATTGCGACAATTGTTTGTGGCTGTCACAACATTCGGATAATTGTTTGTGGCAGTCCCAACATTGCGACAAATGTTTGTGGCTGTCACAACATTCAGACAATTGTTTGTGGCTGTCACAAAATTACTACAATTGATTGTGGCTGTCACAATATTCGGAGAATTTTGTTAGTGTCCCAACACAGATAGTTTTAGCTGTGAGATTTTGTGTATGAAACTACCATGGTAAGAGGTTTGCAAGAGTTACTCTTTGCAAACCTGCAAGCATTGTTTATTAACACAATCCAATGTATCTATATTTTTTCTAGTTTAACGAAGAAATTGACGACATAACGGATAATATTCCGTTGATATTGGGTGGCTCTGCTGCTCCTGATAAGCAACCGATCTGCATAAGCGATGTTGATCTGCTCGATGACCTCACCGCTGATAAAGAGGTAAATTTACACACTTATATTATTTTGATGATAAATTTAAAAGTTTATTTGAAGAATAATTCTAATATTACGGCAATTGTTTGTGGCTGTTACAACATTCCTGCAATTTTTGTGGCTGTCACAATATTACGACAATTGTTTGTAGCTGTCACAATATTACGACAATTGTTTGTAGCTGTCACAATATTACGACAATTGTTTGTGGCTGTCGCAACATTACGACAATTGTTTGTGGCTGTCACAACATTGTGACAATTGATTGTGGCTGTCAGAATATTGCGACAATTATTTGTGGCTGTCGCAACATTACGACAATTGTTTGTGGCTGTCACAACATTCGGACAATTGTTTGTGGCCATCACAACATTACGACAATTTTTTGTGGCTGTCACAATATTATGACAATTGTTTGTGACTGTCGTAACATTACGACAATTGTTTGTGGCTCTCACAACATTCGGACAATTGTTTGTGGCCGTCACAACATTACGACAATTGTTTGTGGTTGTCACAATATTACGACAATTCTTTGTGGCTGTCATTACATTGCGTCAATTGTTTGTGGCTGTCACAATATTGCAACAATTGTTTGTGGCTGTCACATTATTGAGACAATTGTTTGTGGCTGTCACAACATTACGACAATTGTTTGTGGCTGTCACAACATTACGACAATTGTTTGTGGCTTTCAAAACATTACGAAAATTGTTTGTAGCTGTAACAACATTGCGACAATTGTTTGTGGCTGTCTCAACATTACGAAAATTGTTTGTAGATGTCACAACATTGCGACAATTGTTTGTGGCAGTCTCAACATTACAAAAATTGTTTGTAGCTGTCCCGGTTGCACGGCATATTGCAACACAGCAGTTGTTGGTTCTGATACAGAATTTCTCCATTGTTTGTGCGTATCACAAAACTACGACTATTGTTTGTGGCTGTCATAACATTCTGACAATTGTTTGCGGCTGTCACAACATTCTGAAATTGTTTGTGACTGTCACGACATTACGACAATATTTTGTGGCTGTCACAATATTGCGACAATTGTTTGTGGCTGTCACAATATTGAGACAATTGTTTGTCGTTGTCACAACATTACGACAATTGTTTGTGGCTTTCAAAACATTACGAAAATTGTTTGTAGCTGTCACAACATTTCGACAATTGTTTATGGCTGTCTCAACATTACGAAAATTGTTTGTAGCTGTCCCGGTTGCACGGCATACTGCAACACAGCAGTTGTTCGTGGCTGATACAGAATTTCTCCATTGTTTGTACGTATCACAAAACTACGACTATTGTTTGTGGCTGTCATAACATTCTGGCAATTGTTTGCGGCTGTCACAACATTCTGAAATTGTTTGTGACTGTCACAACATTACGACAATTTTTTGTGGCTGTCACAATATTGCGACAATTGCTTGTGGCTGTCACAACATTACTACAATTGTTTGTGGCTGTCACAACATTACGACAATTGTTTGTGGCTATCACAACATTCGGACAATTGTTTGTGGCTGTTACAACATTGCGACAATTGTTTGTGGCTGCCTTGTTTGTGGCAGTCCCAACATTGCGACAAATGTTTGTGGCTGTCACAACATTCAGACAATTGTTTGTGGCTGTCACAAAATTACTACAATTGATTGTGGCTGTCACAATATTCGGAAAATTTTGTTAGTGTCCCAACACAGTT